>PVJX010049342.1:0-11108 GCA_004027295.1 Dolichotis patagonum
GTAACCTCTGGTCCCGCTGAACTAGCCGCCAGCCCCAGCTGAGCCTCACAGAGCCAGACATAATGGGGCATTAGAACAGAATTGAATTTCCCCTTAATTACAATGGCCCACAGATATTGTTTAATTTGTAATCTGGAGTTAATGTGGTTTTCCCCTCTTGCAATCGCAGGGCTGCCTGCACACACATGCATGTTCGTAACCACACAGACGGGGCGCGGCGGGCCCCGAGTAGGCAGTGACCTCCTCGAGGTCGGCTCTGCCAGGGAGCCTGGCCCCGCCTCCCCTCCCCTCCCACCGGGCTGCTACACAGAGGATGGCCATGTGGCTATCACATGTCACACAGCACACACGTGCACCAGCCATCGTAATAGGCAGGAGCATAATTTTTCCTCTAATTACATATTCAGCACTTCTGAGAAAATGAGATTTTAGTAATTCAATTGGACTGAGAAGCGGGGCTATAATAAAATGAAATTTGTAACAATCGTGCAGTTAAATTAGTTAAATGGAGAGGAAGGAGATGTGGAAAATTGACCTCTCGATCTCCTAAGGACTAATCAGACATTTGAACCAAGTTGTGCTAACAGAGCCATCCGGTGTTATGGGTGGTGAGGGCTGAGGCTGCGGGACTTGGCCGGGCCGGGCCTGCAGGTGGGACGAAGAGGAGGTGACGGGATGGGACAGCCCAGTCGGGGCGATGCAGGTGGCTGGCATGGTGTGGATAGGGCTGTTCTCAAAGTGCAGTACTCAGAGCATCCCCCTCTGCCACCAGGAAAGGGACAATGTCACCAACGTCTATGCTTGGTGTCCACATCAGGGATTGTCTGAGGAAGAGAGGGTAACGGCAGGGGCCCAAACTGAGGGATTCCTGAGCCATCTGACTCCAAAACAGAGAGGCTCAAGCTGGGACAGAAAAAGGCAGCTCTTCCTGTGTCAGGGTGAGGCTCCCTCCCTCTCTCACTGGGAACACCTTGCCCTGGGTCCCCCGCCACCGTGTCCCTCTCATCTCTGCTGGCTCTATCCTCACAGTCTGCATGCACACAGTGGCAAACCAAGTCTCACGGAGACAGCACCCTGGGACTCAGGCCTCGCTGTCAAGAGGGGAGGTGTAGATACCAAGCCTCTGGGGGAAGGCCCTGGCGGCCAGAGCAGAGCAGCCACGGCTTCCTGATAGCCGCTTTCTGGCCTAGGGCTGGGCCCCATTTGCAGAAATGCCTCCTTCAGAGACAGCCTGCTCAGGAGACCCAGCCTCATAAGAAGTCCAGGAGCCTAACACCCAGAGGACAGGCTTGGAGCAGGAAAGAAGAGGCTGCCAGGCCTACCTGGGGCCTGGGTGGGCCCCTGCCATGAAGCACTGGGTCAAAGCTGACTGCTGGACAAAGCCCAGAGGGAGGGCCCCTGACAGGCCCCTGCCCACTTGCATTTTGGCTGATGCAGACAGGGGGCCCCACCTTCCCAGGCTCCTGCTGGGAAGGACTGCCACGTGCGGACCAGAACGCCTGCACCGAGCCCCTGCCTGCCCGGATGCTGGGGGTGTCTCCAGGCCAGATGGTGTCCAGACAAGCCTGCTGGAGTCCACCCCACCTGGGCATCTCTGGACCCTTCTGCTGAATCGTGCATACAGGATGGGGCTGATCTGGAGGCAGCCAAGCCATGCCCCTTACCCCGAGGCCTGAGCATATGGCACAGACTAGAAAGTCAGCAGAAGCAGGTTCCTGCTCTCCGCAGCTGGCCGAGCCCGCCTCCACTCCGCAGCTCCGACTGAGACAGCGGGAAAATCGATATGGAAGCTGCAGGTGTTGGCGTCAGGAATCCTTCCGTGTCAGGCCTGGGAAGAGCCAGACAGGGGCTGGGGTTTGAGACGGGCAAGGGAAAGAGCAGGCCAGGAAGCTCCAGACGTCCCAGGCCTGGTGGGGAGGGAACAGTTGCAACCTTAGGTACCCTGTGTGGACAAAGCTGCAGTACAGAGGCACCCAGGGTCTGCCGAAGTGGGGGACTAGGGGTTTACAGGAGAGGCGGGAGGGGCAGGAGTGTGGGGCAAACTGGGGCAGCAGACAGAACCAGGACTTCTTGCATGGGGCCACAGGCTGAGCTTGTGGAGGTTCTTCCATTTAATCCTCAAACACCCCGAGACAGGTGCAGGACAGGGGCTCCCCCCGCCAGTGAGAGTCCCCACCTCGTGATGGGGGCCATGTCACTTCTGAGTCTTGTTGGTTGCGTCGCTGTACTGCAGAATGAAGGCCCTGACAGCCTGCACCAACAGAAAACGGGCTGGACACCGGGCTTCGATGGAACATCAGGCATTAGGTGGGGACACAGTGGCCTGCAGGACAGGATGCCAGTCCTGGGCAGGGGTCCGGGATACCTCACTCAGGAAGGGGGGTTGCTCCAACTCACTGGCTTGGAGGACTCTCTGCTGAGCCTGGGCAGCTGGTGGGAAGGGCCTGTGGGGTCAGCTTCAGTGGGCGCAGGGGCAGTGCTGAGTGAAATGGAGGCACCTTTCATCCCTAACTTCTCATCCCTCTTTTTCCTGCATCAGAATCACCCAAGAGACCCAACATCTTACTCAGGTATCCACTCCTCCTGCCGGAACAAACGAATGCTTAGAACATCATCTGCTGGAAGAAAGGCTGGACCACACCCTCAGGAGGGCGGGAAGCTGCAGACACACCCTCTGGCCGGCTGGGCCAGGGCCCAGAGCAGGGGAGCAGGTGATGGAGGTGGCTGGGCAAGGCTGTGCCACCTGCACCCTCTGCCCTCCAGAGCTTCCCCTGGCCTGGGCTGGCTGCCACTGCCCAGGCTGCAGCAAGCCATTCAAATATTTAGCCTTGTTTCAATTTCCAAAAGGGGAATGAAGAGAAAGCAATAGGAAGAGAGGGAGAGAGGAGGAAAAAATCAGAGTTTCTCATTTGAAAGTTAATTAGTCTAATTAGGTCTAATTAAGAGCCCCCCCCAACACACAATGCAGCGCACAAATGAATTGCTGGTCTCCTCATTTCCTTTGCTTCTCATTTTAGGCTAAGAGCGGGAAAGCCTGGGAAAGAAGCTGGGGCAAAGGAGGTTGGGCAGTGGGATCCTCTCCCTGAGACAGGATGGGGGGGCAGCTGGTTGGGCGGCACACTGAGGCACAGGTGGCCAAGTACTTATTTCAGAATCCTCCCAGCCCTCTTCCCAGGACTTGTTGGGAAACATTTTGGCATTCATTTTCAATCTGGTCCCATTTCCTGCCTCTGGACCCCTCTAGTTTCAAGGGTAGGGGTTCCTCTATCTGGGGACACAGAGTGTCAGAACCCCACCCAGTGGCTTGCAGTGTTGGACCCCCAGTCAGGCTGGGTCAGGAGGTCATGGGGTGAAGTCTCAATCTGGGGGCCCAATGCCCATCTGGACACCCCAAGGGAGGGAGGCTGGTGGGCTGCCTGGTTACTCTCATGCGAGATAAAATCAGTGGAGGTAGCAGAGCCATGGCCACCTGTGGGTCCAGGTGGCTGTGGGAACCCTCTGCTCAGTCCCTAAGGGGTGGAACTGGATTCATGAACACTGTGGGTCACTCAGTGACCAGCCAGCTCAGCCCAGACCGTGCCACTGCACAGGGGCTGGGGTGAGGCCTGGCCGCTGCCCCTTGTCCTGCTCAAGACACCTTCTTTTCCCCCAGCTGCAACACCCACGGCTCCCCAAGGAGCTGCAGGCCTGACAGGGGAGGTATCTTGTCTGTGGTGGATCTAGGAGCTGGTGACAAAGGCGGAGAGGGATTGCTGGGATGCTGGGCACCAGGCTTCCTAACGGGCACCCCCTCTTACTGGTAAGCTCTGGGTTTGAAGACGGGCTTTGCACACTCCTGTCCTCTTGTTCCCCATGGAAACCTCCGTCCCAGACGAACCTGGAAGTCAGAGCTCCAGGCAGACCCAGGGGAAGGATACCCATCCCAGCATGGCAGGCTCACAGCGGGGCAGCACTCAGGAAAGGAGGCCAGGGTAGGTGCCAGGGGAGCCCGCCGTGACCTGCTGGCAGCCCCAGACTCTGACTCAGGCAGCTGCAGCCAGAAGCAGAGAGCGGCAGGAATGGCTGGAGGGCCGACTTCTGAACCAAGATCAAAAGAATTAAGTAGGCTTAGCTCTGAGCCACAGAGGAAGGGGGCCCTAGAGCCACCCACAGACAGCGGAGGCAGGGGAAGGGAGTAGGAGGGAGGCAGGGGTCCCCAGGGGGGACAGAGCCTTGGGGAAAGTAAAAGTTGAACACCAGGGCTCTGGGGTTGGTGGAAGAGCTCGCATGGCCCACCCACCCTCCTGCCAGGGCCGCCTAAACACAAGTAAATACTACCTTGAGCTCGGTGGGAGAACCGGGGGGAACGGAAATTGCAGAGAAGCTCTGGACTATGGAAGTTCTAGAATAGGTGTGTGGGGACAGTACAACCAGTCCCAGCACCGTACACCTTCCTGGGGGTGAATTCTACAGTATGAAAAATAGGACTGAACAAAGCCGTTAAAAAATGATGAGGGGAAGCCACTCGAGTCCAGGACTTCTGCAGGTTCCACCAGTTGGTATCAGGAGCCAGGCTTGGGTCAGCGGTGACTGTGTGGCCAGAACCTGGGGCCACTGCCTGGCATTGAGGCTTCTGGCTGTGACCACAGAGCAAGATGCGCAAGACGCCCCCACCCCAGACGGTCTTGGTTCTTTTCTGTAAATGGAGACGTAGTCTCATTTTGAGCAGCTAGGTAGCTATGACAGAGAGGACCCGGACCAAGTCCAGGCATGGGAAATGTAGGTCTCTTCCATCTCCTCTCGGGGGTCTCCATCGTGCTGAAGGACAGTGGGCATCCACAGGCATCATGGTACATGGGGCTCTGGTGTGATTGGAGCCCCCACCCATGGGCCATGGTGCTCTGTGTGGTCAACTCAGGCGCAGCAGGAACTCTGGGCCCAGTTTAAAGATGAGGAATACTGCATCCTGGCCTCTGGGCTCACTGTGAGGGCCATGGTCACTGGCACCCCCGGAGGGGGGTGCCTGGGTGGGTCTCTCTCCCCTCAGCTTGCCATCTCCAGCCTGTATTCCTGGGTCCAGGGTTCCATGTCAACTCTGGGGCCTGTTCAACCCTGAAGCCCAATCTCAGGGCCTTGTGGTGCAAATGGGGTTCAAGAAGCTGCCCGAAGCCAGGCCCGCAGGCCCCAGGGCTTCCTGAGAAGGAAGACAAGAGAAGGCATTCGCCTGTCCAGTAAAGTCCTTCCCTTCACCTCGCGGAAAGGTGGGGACCTGACTGGAATGCAGCCATAAGCCAGAGGCTGGTTCAGGTTTCACTTCTGGGAGTCAGATGCAGCGGAGCCAGCAGAGATCCCAGATGTTCTCAAGGCTCTGGAGACCCAGGGCCAAAGGACACTGGTCACTCTGCTGTCCCCACTCCCGCCAGGACAGAGAGGGCTTGCGGTGGGGCAGGAGCCACTCAGGGCAGGAAATGTCTTCAAGGCCTTTAACGGTACAGATTCAATGTTGAGTTAACATAAATCTCCACTATCAACTTGTAACTAGCACAAGTTCATTGTTTTTGCTTCAGTGTGGGTTTAAATTGTTCATTTGCCAAATGGAAACATTTAAGACAAACTATACATTTTGTGACCTGATTTTAGCAGTTTCTCCTTTTAATTTAATAGATCTGGAGCTAGAGATGACAGGAGAGGCCTGACTCCACTCTGGCCTCTTTGGCCACTCTGTCCTTTATCCCCTGCTCTCCCAGCAAGGCAGTACCCTTGTCCTTGGTGGTCGGGAGGCAACTGAGGCACAGGATGGAGAAATGAGGGGCCACCAAGCAGCTACACAGCAAGCCTGGGCACCTGGGCCCTGAGCCCTGCTCTTTCTACCTGCTCCCTGGGGAGTGTGCAGAGGAGGAAGGGGTGGTGGGACAGGCCTACCCGGGGCCCACATCCTAGAAGCCTTTTTGGGAAGAGCTGCCCACTTCCAGCCCTGGGGATGGAGGCAGTGAAGGTGGCCCTGCAAACTCTCAGCCCACAGCCTCCTCCACCAGCCTCTGCTTGGATCACAGCCCATTTGCTGGTTCACCCTCCCAGCTCACCCTGTCCTCTGCCGGGCTCACAGACCGTGTTGGCACAACCCTCCCAGCCGCAGCCTGAGAGCTGGCTGGACAGCCCCAGTCCCAGTCCCAGTCCCGGTGTCTCAGCCCCATAAAGGTGGCTCCAGACACTCAGCTAGAATCCACATGTGCCACCTTGGAAGACAAAACCACCGCACCCAACACACACCTACTCTCAACAGACTGATGCGGTCAGCCAGGCCGAGCCTCACACCCAGGCTGCCGCCTAGCTTGCAGGGGTGCGTGAAAAGAAAACCCCAGGCCTTTTTCTCCCTGGTGGGTATGGAGAGTGGGTCCTCCCGGAGGAGCTGGCAGCAACGAGAGGGCAAGATAGAAAACAGCACAGCTCCCTTGAGGGTGCCGATGGACTGCAGACAGCCCTCAATCACACGGTGCCTGTGTCTGTGGCAGCTACTGCACGCGCAGTGCTGTCTCGAGCCTGTGGAGAGAAGTGAGCAGAACAGACAGAAAGTCCCCTCCTTTGTGTGTGGGGGCATCAAAGTGCCCTCAGTCAGATATGGGAAAACGCCATGAATAAGAGTGGCGGGGCACGGAGGTGAGCATGGGGCGTGCTGGGGCCACCACACTTCTGATGGCTTAGCAGCAGCCAGGAAAGGCCTCGTTAGGTAAGAATGCCACAAACAAAGCTTGTAGGAACCCAGACATAGGTCAGGTGGGCATCGGAGGAGTGGCCCTCCCTGCCCCTGGGGCAGCAGGGCCCCTGACTAGGAGAGCTGCCTAGCAAGAATCCTATCCTACCACATTAAGCCATTCCACCATCTCTCCTGAGTACCTTTGGACCCTTTTCTTTACTCGGGTACAAGCTGGGGTCATCCTAGCCTTCTGGCCAAGAGGTCTTCCCAGAAGAGGCACAGGACAGCTGGTGGCCCCTTCATCTTGCCTCCAGGAGGCATGCATGATAACCACTGGGCCTGGCACATGCCAGGGCACCTCCCTGGCAGGTTTTTGAGGCAGTGACCTGGGTCTCTGGGTGCCTGGAGCCCTGCTTTCTCAAAAGTTGGGCACTGAGAACCCACACCCCAGCCCAGATGCCCTGCAAGTGAGCTCAGGGCAAGTCTTCCGTGCTTGGTAGGCAAGGGATGGTGGGATCCAGAAGGGGCTGTGGCAGGCTGAGGACAGATGTCTGAGGAGGACGACAGGTGCCAGTGGGGAGCTTCTTCTAGGGTGCGGCCAGGTGTGAAACTTGCTGTGGTCCAGACAAAGAGGCCAGAGAAGAGACTGGGAGGGGGCAGTCCTGGCAGGTTCCTGACAAGGGCGCAAGGGGAGAGGAAGGCGAGGGGAAAGGAGGGAGGCAAAGGAGGCCCGCAGGCAAAAACCACGGATTCCACACTGACCCTCCTTCCCATGGGCTACCTGCTACAGGGACACCTGTGCTGCCACATTTATCCCCTCACCCCTCATCGTCCCCACTGCCCACTCCCGGATCAGTTTCCCAACCCCTTTCCAAGCCTGGTCTGCAGCCCCTCCTTTTCTGTCCCGGATAATCTTCCTTCCCACAGATCTGGTCTTACTTTCTGCTCAAAGACTTTCCAAGGCTCCCTATCACCATCTGAAAAAAAGTCCACATTTCACAGCCTAGACTCTAAAATATCCTAGTTGTTTTTCATGTCCTCATGCCTCAGCACCCACTGAGCTGAGCTCTGTCCTTCTGTCTGGGACCATCCTGGGACTGTCCAGCTCACAGACCCTTGGCTGAGTACAGCTCCTGAGACACCTGCCCAGGTCCCCGTAGGAGCAGAGCCTCACTGCACTCCTAGGCCACACTGTGGCAGCCACAGCCCACGTGGCTGCTGGAACTGGAAATGGGCTGTCCGTGGAGAAAGCAATGGATTTGTAAGATTCAGCATGGAAAGAGAACACCAAATGGCTCGGTCCTGTTTACGCTGATTCTTGGTTGCTCAGGATGGGCTTAAATAAAACACCTCCTGAAAAGGCACTTCCTTCATTTCACTTTGCTTTTGTAGACGCAGCTACTAAACAATGCAGTACCACGCATGGCCCTGTTTTCCGGATGGATGGCCTAACCCAGGGCTCAGTCACCTTTCTCTGTAACAGCCCGGACAGCAAATATTTTGGGCTTTGGTGCCATATGGTCTCTGCGGCAGCAACTATCACCTGAAAGCTCTGCACGTGGGTGTGCGCACACGAGCGTGACCTGTTCCAGGAAACCTGGGCTATGGAACAGGGATGGACTGGCCGTGCACCCCACTCTAGCTCACTGACTTTCCGGGCTCTGGAATAACACCAATGCATAAAGTTTTAAAAACTGGGGAGAGAAATGGGGAGAGAAACCAGTGAGAACTGTCAACCCTGTATTTCCCCGCATAAGGATATTCAGAAAATGAACAGCAGATACCGCCATCGCTTAACTAAACGGGCATTTCAGCCCCCAAAGTGACATGACTCAACTTTCCAGAAAACACAATTATGTTATTGTTACTTTTCCCAAGTTGCCATGGCAGTGGTGGGGGTGGCGGTGGTGGTGCCCTTCCTCACAGGGAGCAGCGAGACCAGCCCAGAGTGGTTTGAGACCTACGGCCACAAGGAAATCACAGAGTCCACCAGGTCCTAGGCAGCACAGCTCCCCACGGCCCCAGGTTCTAGAGTGGTGTGGGTCATGGCTTGCTGGGATTTCTCGTTCTAGAACAAAATGGTGCCAGGCCCCCAGGTTCTAGAATGCTGTGGTTCACTAGGGTCCCTGTTCCAGTGTGGAAGGTCTGGGGGAACCCAGTGGCCTGCAGGTCAGGTAGTCTCCTCTGTTCATCCAGAGACCACCCCTTGAGTATGGAGGCGCACTGCCCAACAGAATTCTGGGCTTCGCCAGTGGCTTCGCCTGAGTCCCACATGACAACAGGCAGCTCAAATGTGCTTTGGAGGAGGGAAACATTCTATTGGTGATTTCGAAAGCGAAATGCACACCGAAGAATGGAAACCATCTCCTTAACAGCTTGTCTTGTACCAGCCCTTGCAGGGGGGTCGAATTTGAGTTACACTGGGTTACCTAAATTGTTCCTGGAATTCACGTCACCTGAGGTTGTCCACCTCTGAAAGTTTCCTTCTCTCCCTATCCGCTTTCCCTTCCTCCCTTTCTTCTTTCCACACTGTATCTCTATCAGACAGCACTGCTCCGCAGGAGCCTCGGACAGGGTTAACTGCTGTTGAATTGTGCTGATGATGAGAAATTCAGCCCCTTGTATGCTAAAGGGGATTATCATTAGAAACCTGACTGGAGATTCTTTAAACCTACTGCGTGTTACTCTTTGGGTCTGTCCTGCCCTGGGTAGCCGGGCAGCCCAGTCTCCTGAAGACACTGAAGGTAGCTAACTAAGATCCTAGTTAATGCCCTGATGGCTTTGGTTGACTTCACCAACATGCTGTGACTTGGCCGGGGTGAGACAACTCTATGATGAAACCAAATTCTCATATGTGCACTTGTCATTTCTGCCTCCCCAGGGGACCGATGCGCAGGCAGATTTGGGTGGCTCTGACTCCATCCTCTTCACTCACTTAGTGACACAGGAAAGAGGTCCAAGAGAGTGGCAAGGGACAGAGCTGCTACCAGAGCTCAGATTTCCCTAATTTTAAACCCAGGAACCTCCCACCACGTCCCACCACGCAGCTGAGACAGGACTTTTTATATTGTGCACTTTCTGTCCCTTCCCAGCTTTGGGTACAGAGCTCTGCATACACTGTGAACTGAGGCTGAATGGCCCACAGGGCCTCTTCAGGTGGAGGGGGCCACTGCCACTGCAGGGATGCCTCAGTTACTCATCCTTCCTGTGTGGCATCGCGCCGGTTTGCCTTCATTTCGTGGTCTAATTCCTTCTGAAGTCCCACCCAGCTCATCTGCACAAGGAGCAAACAGGAAGACAAGGAGCGGCCACACCCATGCCCACAATTCCCAGCTCCGTGTTCGCCTGCACCTGCACTCAGGCACCCACACGCACTCATCTTTTTAGCACAGGACCTGGTCTAGCAAGGTGCAGGTGACATCTAACTACGTGAGTTCACTCCAGGGACGGTAGATCTGAGTATCTGTCTTTTCCTCCGGTGGCTCCTCCACAGCCTGATGCAGCCACCATGGATCCCCATCTCCGGCCCTGCCCTGGCAAGTCTGTGCGCTCCCTGGGAACTTGCTGCACCTCCAACCCCAGCAGCAGAAATGCTCCCCACTGGCAGAGATGCCACATGACCAGGTCTAACACAGCTGGCCTGGCTGAGACCAGGATGGCCAAATGCACTGTGACCTGAGTGACACCACCTAACCCTGATTACCTGCCATGCTCAGTGTCCTTGCTCTCCAGATAAGGACAGGAAGGCTCCAAATGGACCAGATACACAATCTAGGCCATAAAGAGTCCAGGACAAGCCCTCCACAGGCAGGGTCCCGCTGTCACAGAATGGTTCTGGAAACACTCACTGGGGCCTGGTCATTCCCCAGGTAGGCGAGGAAGAAGCCCCAGTGCTAGCACTGCCTTGTGGAGAGGTGTGGCCGTGGCAGTCCTCTCCATGGGGGCTCCGGCTGCTGCACTGTGATGAAGCCACCTCCTTCCTGTCTCAGGGCATATGGGGACCAGCAGGGCCATTCTAAGACTCCCTCCTTCCCACGGCCCTGGCTCCCCACTGCTCCCTTGGACAAGGTCCCTACGGCAGGAGGCTGGGAGTGGCTCCACCACATGGGTGACGTCCCATAGTGTTAAAAGGCTGGACCAGAAGTCAGGTCTCAGCAAGCAGTAGCCCTACTTGCCCCAGCTCTCTGGAGTAAAGATGTGAGACCCTGCTGTAACGGCCCGGACACCATCCCTGCTGGAAAGGGATGGTCAGTGGGGTCCTCAGCCTCCAATTGCTGGGGAACTTTGGACATGCCCTTGAAGGCCCCTGGAGCAGAGATGTTGAGCTTCTAGCCCTTGGGACCCATTTCTGCAGTGGAATTGTCTGTAAGTGCCAAGAATGGCAGGGTGTGTGCGTGTGTGTGTGCACGCATGTGCCTGTGTGTGTTACTGAGAA
>PVJX010049343.1:0-11105 GCA_004027295.1 Dolichotis patagonum
CCAGACATCTCCCCACATCCACAACACAGACACAGAGACAGACACACGTTGATTCAAGGTCTTACACCAAACCACACAGAGAATATTCACATAAACAGGCACACGCCAGGCACACATTTCCTAGTGCGCGGGTGTGCGCACGCACACACACATACACACACACACACACACACACAGCCCTAGCTCCAACAGCCCTGGTTCTCACCGTTGCCCAAGATGGCTGGAGGGGACCTCTCCTATCAAGACCCTGCTCCAACTGAGCCTTGGGGCCCACACCCGGCCCTCTGCTGTCCATCAGATTCCTGGGTTCTGTCCTGACTCCAGCAAGTTAAATTCTGGGTGTCTGATGACAGCAGGGTTGTTCTGACCTCACTGGTTTCCTAGACCCATCACGGTGGAGCCCAGAAGGCCCTTCCCCTGGCTGGACACATCCTTTAGCTACTCCCCAGGGACAGTGTCATCCCCTGCTCTTTCTGGTCAGAAGCCAGCACTAATGTTATCTTATGTTCATGGTGAGCTCCTTCCTTCATTGTCCTCTCAAAATTCTGTCTTTTGACAATAGGATTGTGGCATGTAGTTCTCCATCACTTGGAGTTTATTCTGCTTGGAGTTCCTGAACCTCTTGCAGGTTTTGTCACAGCTGACGGGCCAGTCCAGCAATCAGAGGGACCTCACCTGCTCCTATGTGTCTCCCAGCGTGGGACACACAAGCCTTCCTGTTTGTGTGCTTTAGAGTCCTCTGTGGTGGACAGCACTGAGGAAGAGCTGGTGGCCGAAGCCCTGGCTTTTCACAAGGTTTTCCCCATACTTTTTCCCGGCGTCTGACACCCACAAGACTCAGAACAATGAATAAGAAAGGATCTAATGAACCCTGGAGTGGCTGCCCCTCCTAGTCCAGCGCCTCCTTTCACGGTCACTGCAGCTGCCCAGAGAAACTCCATCTTTCCACATTCACTGTGCCTCCTGACCGGTGAAAGGAAGCTGCTTCCTGTCCCGTGGCCCTATCACCAGTGGCTCCTGGTGGCTTCCTGACTCAGCGCCTGGTCTGCGATCATGGTTGCTGGAGTTGTGGGAGCTGGGAAACTTCCTGTACTGTGAGGATTTGAGAAAATGGTGAGGCGAATAAAGCAGCACACACCTGCAATCCCAGCAATCTGGGAAGTTGAGGCAGGAGGTTTGCAAGTTCAAGTCCAACTTAGCCAGATCTTGTCTTAAAGGGAAAAGGAATTTAAAGCAAAGCAAAAGAAAACAAAATAAGAATTTAAGGAATGGGGTGGAGTGGGGAATCTCATTGTGAACACCTTGGGTTTAATTCCCAGTAGTAGGTATTGCTTCCTTAACTTGGAATTCACCATGGCAACCAGTTGTGTCTAGTCATAGTCAAGTAGTTATTGTTAACAAGCCATCCTTAAATAGTTGTCATCACTACTGATGTGTAATTTGTGCTTAAGTAGTAGTTAACTAGTTGTAGATGATTAGTTGTCCTTAACTAGTCATGCTCAGGTAGTTAACACTGTTATCTAGTCATTAACTAATCACAGTTGGCCAGTTATATGTTAGTAATCATTAAGCGGCCATAAATAACTAGTTGTTTTGAACTAGCTATCATTAACTGGTGACAGGTAACTAGTGCTTAAGTAGAGATTGACTAGTTGTGGTTAACTAGTTGCCTTTGATTAGTTATTAGCTACAACTGGTGGTTAATTAATTGTGTTGCTAACTACTTGTGTTTAAATCATGTAATGAGCTAGTTGTCATTAACTAGAGGTGGCTAACTGCTAAGTAGTCATGTTTAGCTAATTGCCATTAAGTAGTCATGGCTAACTACTTATTCTTAACTAGTCAATGAATTGTGGCTAACACCTATGTGACTAGCCATAAATAGTTGCTAACAAGTTGTATGCAACTAATTGTGGTGAGTTGTGGTTAACTAGGAGTCTGGCATAATTAGCCAGTTGTATCTAGTTGTAACTAAAATTAGTAGTGGTTAATGACTGCTGGGTAACTAGCTGTAGTTAGATACATGTGTATCACCGGGAAGACAGTTACTCCTCTTGCCCCGGAGGTTCAAGCAGTCAGGAAACCAGAGCCAGCTGGCGTGGGGCATATCCTCAGGTACCTCACTGCAGGAACGTGGTACGATTTGAGCATCCCCTTCAAGACTCATGGTGAGATCTGTCAAAGTATTAAGCGGTTGGACTTGAGGACAGGGTGGTACCTCAGTTTTACAGTGATTTCTTAGAACACGTGAAAACCCAGGTTCAATCCACAACATCATAAATACAGAAATAAATATTTTAAAATCTCAGCAGCAGTACATGTGCTGGTCCTGGTGGCACACACCTGTTGGAGGGTGGCACCAATGAATAGAACACTGAGAGTAATTCTCTGTTAATAAGCACACAGTGCATACACTTAGAATCTGGGACAATGCAATGTAATGCGGGAGGAATAGAGATAGATATGAACAGAGATTTTTGTAAACTACAGAATGTAATTTTCATTACTCAAACTAGGTTAAACAATGAGAAAATAGAGGAAAACTTGAAAAAAAAAGGTAATCAAAAAGGACACAAACATATCCACCAAAGGCAAGAAGATAATAATGGAGTAGTTACAGGATAAGATGCACAGAAAACAAAGAAATAAATAGTACAACCATATCTTTTCTATCAGTAATTGAAATGTACCTGATATAAAATGTGCCCTTTTTTAAAAACAGAGATTGGTACCCTGGTTAAAAAAAAAACACCAAGATGGTCCACATGCTGACTACAACACAGTCACTTTAAGATAAAAAGAAACAAAGAAATTGATTATTAAAAGCACAGAAAAGGATATTCCATCCAAACAGTAACCACAAATGACCTGAGGTGGCTCTATCGATGCCATAGATGCTAAGTCAAAAAATTACAGTGAGAAAAGGCTGTCCTAGCTTGGTAAAAAGTCCAGTCCAGCAAGAATATATAATTTCAAACATGTAGTCCCATACCCCATCACGAACTGCCGTCCTATAAGTTGATGATACCTAGTGATGTCACAGTCATCTTATTTTGTGTTTAACACTCTGTAAGGCTTGCAAAAAAAATGAATTGTCAAAGGACACTGTTCTAAGAACATATCTCCTTGCTAACTGGCACATGAATGTAAAAAAATAAGAGAAATGAAAGGAAAAGGAGAGTGTACTGGAGTCGTAGTTGAAAACTTCAATAAGCCACTGTCTGTATTGGATTAAACAACTATAAATAGGATTATGATGCAAATTCAGGACTTGGACATCACTATTCTCACTTTGGCCTAACACAGATGCAGAACACACCGCCCAACAAGTGCAAGGTACTCATCCTCCTCAAGTACACAGGAATCATTCTCTACAGCAGACCAAACACCAGCCCCCAAACAATCTCAATGCATTCTTAAAAATTGGACTCACATAAAACTATGTTCTGGCCACGATGGAAGAAGTATGAAATCAGCAGAAGGAAAACTGACAGATGTGGAAATGAGCCAATATACCCTTAAATAACCAATGGGTGGAAGAATAGAAAATAACTTGAGGTGGATGGAAAGCAAAACACTATATACCAAAGCACATTGCATGCAGCAAAAGTAGAAATCAGAGGGAAAATTTACAACTGCTCACATCTACGTTGAAAATGAACAAAGATCTAAAACCAACAACCAAGTACAGATCTTAAAGAACTAGAACACTAAGAGCATATCAAATCTAAAGGTAGCAGAGTTGAAAAACTAAGTAAGGTTAGAACGGAGAGAAATGAAACAGCTGGGCTTGGTAACACAGACAAGAAGGATGAGACAATGGGACTTCAAGCTCAAGGGTGCTGAGGACATTTTAGCATGGACTTGTTTCAAAAACAGTTTGTGATCAGGTGTGATGGAGCATGCCTGCAATCCCAGCACTCAGGAGGCTAAGGCAGGAGGATCATTGCAAGGATCATTTGAGACCAGCCTGGGCTACAAAATGAGCTCAAGACCAGCCTGAACTGTGCAATGAAACCCTGTCTCAAAAAGACAAAATAAAACAAACAACAAACAAAAAGAATCTCTGAATAGATGCTACAGTACTAAAGAGACTGAGTCAGTAGAAAAAAAAAATGTACCTGCACAGAAAAGCCCAGGACCAGGGGGCTTCACTGGGAAAGTAACCAAATATTTAAAGCAAAACTAACACATACATTTCTCAAGCTTTCCCAAAAATGAAGATGAGACAACACTTCCTAAGTCAGTCTACAAGACCAACACTGGTCTGATTCCAAGGACACACAAGTGTGCTACAACAACTACAACAACAACAGCAGACACTATCCCTGAGGAATACTGACACAAAAATCTTCAACAAAATACTAGCAAATTTGACTGTAATAGTATATCAAAAATTAGGGTTAGGGATACAACTGAGTCATAGAGGATTGCCTAGCATTCCCCAGTCTTTAGGAACTATCCCAGCAAAGCAAGTATACATACACAGGTGTGTGTTTGCATGTGCACGTGTGTGTGAAGATATACAAATACAGAATGCATACTCATACACCCACAGGTATCATTGTTTATACCCTAACCTGCCACACGCAGCGTGGCTCTTGAAACTTGAAAGGGAGGACAGTTGGGGGTGAAGACAGGAATCCGTTTACAGAAAGCGGGATCAGGTAGAGCCCTCTCTCCTGATGGGAGAAAAGGAGCTGCCCAGCACCTATGGTTTACTGAGACAATCAGCATAGGAATAAGTTCATGGAGAGTTTAAGGGGAGGGTAGAATCTGAGACAGGAAGAATAGTTGCTCAGCAGAACAGCATGTCTTGGTGCCTTTACAGGCAACAACAGAAAACTGTTATCTCATTTGAAGGTCAAGTCACTATGTGCCTCAGCTCCCTGAGCTGTGCACATTTCCCAAGAGACCCTGACAAACTCATGAGAAGCAGTGGCTTTGCTGGAGATGCCAAGGCCCAGACAGCTTCCCTCCTGACACTCACCTTGTAGAAATTATTCCTTCACTGCCACGATGCTTCAACATATAAAAACTCCATGGGGCCGACCTATGAGTTTGTACCTGATCAAGGGGCAGTGAAAATGCAACACAAAGACACACAGAATTAGGTTAAATGAAGGGGCCAGGGTTTTCTCCTCTCCCTTTGACAAAAATCCCCTAGTGACTGGCACATCTTGGCTTTCCTCACCCAGACACGGACACACGCAATAAGAGTAAAACAGCATTCATCTGTCCTCCACCATCCATGGTGCATATCCAAGTAAACAACAGGACCTCAGCTGTATCAGCCTTCCCTGGAGCACGGCAGGATATGCTCATGCCAACTCTCTAGTGCTCTCATGTAAGAGGCCAATTAATACCTTAATCTTCCTGCCTGGTCTCCCACATAAAAACCCATCATACAGTACACATTGACAGGACCAAAGGAAAAAAACCATATGATCATCTCCACTGCTGCAGAAAAAGCATTTAACATCATTTCGTACACATTCTTGAGAATTAGTATATATAAACCCTGGGTTCAATCTTTACAGTGAAGGAAAATAATTACCCATCAGCCAGTGGGCCCTGCCACCACCCAGCATCCCCAGAGAGCATCTATTCACATACTGATAACTTAATAAAAGATCAAAGTTCAAAGCTGTCAGGACTGATTGTACTGAGTGGTATCACTTTTCTACAATAAAGTCCAAAGTCATTTCAAACCACTGTTGGAGCCATGGGTACAAAGCTCAGTAATCAAAACAGGGTGACACATTGTGAAGATGTACACAGTAACAACGAAGAGGCTTAGGAAAAACACACTGGCCAATGACATGTCACATTTCAACCTTTCAGTCAATGACAGGCCACATATGGGGAGCACTTAAGACTATAATGGATCTTAAAAATCCTTAAGCCTACGCCCACTAGGGTTATCTCATATTATCCTGTTGTAATCCCCTAAAATACTGAGTACAATAAGAAGCTGTCCTGGTTGGGAGCCTAGGAGAAACAGGTTCTTCCCTGGAGCCTCGAAGCGGAGCAGGTTACACCCCCTGCATTTGTAGAAGTCCATGTTTTGGCAGAAGAAGGAAATTGTATTCTCCAAAGGCACTCCTGACATTAGTCATTTGACTGAAAATGGCCCAGTGATTTTCAACCAGGCTGCCAACACCGTTCCATGGGTATAGAACAGACTTTCAAGAAATGGTGCTGGGAAGCCCATGTATCCCTGGGTACAAGCATGAAGTGCAGCGCTCAGCTGGCACCACACACACAGATTGTCCTTAAATAGATTAAAGATCTAGATGCATGAGCACAAACTACAAGGAGGGCAAAAGCTTCACCAAGTTGGGCTTGGCAGTGATAATTTGGATAGAATACCAGTGGCATAGGCAAGACAGAAAAAATAGATTAGATTTCATGAAAATTACAGGTATTGTCCATCAAAAGTCACCATCAACAGAGGGAAAAGGCAGCTCATAGAATGGAGAAAAACAACTATTAGTCACAAATGTGAAATAACATTAGCATCAGAAATATTACACAACAACAAAAATGACATCATTCAATTTAAAAATGAGCAAAGAGTCTGAATTGACATTTCTCCAAGGAAACTGTAAGTAGGAACCAGGAGCACATAAAAAGATGCTCAATATTGCTAATTGTTAGAACAGTGGAGATGAAAGGCAAACTGAGGTGCTGGCTCACACCCATCCTGATGGCTTTTATCAAAGAACCACGGAACACAAGGGGAGGCAGGTATGGAGGCTGTGACTCTCGATGAGACTGTCACATGGGAAAAGCATCGTGTGGGACACAGTAGGGGGACTTCTCATGAAACTAAAGAGAATTCTCATGTGACGCAGAAGTCGCCCTTCTCAGTTCACATCCATGAGAAGTGCAGTGCGTTCTCCGAGAGTCAATGCGCACCAGGACCACTGCAGCATCTTTCACTGTGGCAGAGAAATGGAGGCACCACGAGTGTGCATCATCATAGGGCTGGATAAAGAGAACTGGGGCAGCAGCCCCCCTCGGAGGTGGGAGCATATCCCAAGACCCCACTAGTTCCTGTCTCTGCAGGTACAACCGAGTCGTAAAATACACTACAATGTCTCCTACACATATGCAGCAGGGAAGAAGGGTGATGTATAAATCGGGCCCAGGGAGAAGAATTATAACAATACACCATAACGAGTGTATAGGAATGCAGTCTCCCAAATAGTGTCTCTCACTGTGCTGCACACACTTCTCCTTGGTGCCTGCTGTGCGCTGATCAGCGCCCCCTGGTGAGAGGAAGTCAGGTGAGGGAAGGCACTGTGCCATGGCCTTAGGCTGCACCTGACTTTCTAACTTCAGCCCAGCACTGTGACAGGGCAACAGCTGCTCAGGTAACCAAGCAACTGACAGGTCCACGGCCCACACGGCAGGAAGATGCCGGACAGGGAATTCACGTTCTTAGTGAACATCATGGAGGAGGATTAATGAGATTAATCGGGCTCGTCAGTGTGGTTTACAATTGAAAATTCACAAATTGTGTGTTTCTGAAATCTTCACACAAGATTTTCAGATGATGCATTGTGACTTTTAAATGAACCCAGAAAAAGGAAACTCAGGAATGAGAAGACGACTGCATATTCACCCAATGGAAAGTAACTAGGATTTAAAAAGGGTGGAAGTGCCACTATCTGCTGAAACCGGAAGAAAAGCTGAAGACATTCCCTCAAGTCAAAACAGACACGCAGTATAGGATTCCACTTTGATGACTTCCCTATAGTTATCATTTTCACAGATACAGAA
Organism: Dolichotis patagonum; assembly: GCA_004027295.1. Classification (NCBI taxonomy): domain Eukaryota; kingdom Metazoa; phylum Chordata; class Mammalia; order Rodentia; family Caviidae; genus Dolichotis; species Dolichotis patagonum. The sequence goes on from PVJX010049343.1 coordinate 7,789, forward strand.
AGTGGGATGGTGGTTGCCAAGGGGTGGGCAGGGTTAGGGTTAACCCTAAGGCGCAGTGTGAGGGGCTGAGGACTTCAGCATCCCATGATGAAGACAGCTGCGGATGGTCAATGAGCTCTTTGTACATTGTTAATACATTTTACACCACTGAAAAGAACACTGGAAAATGAGTAAGATGAGGCTGGAAGTGTAGCTCACTGGCAGGGTACCTGCTGACTGCATGCATGGCTTTCAGTTTGACCCACAGGGTGAACAAAAAAGCAAAACAATAGTGGAGGAAAATGCTAAAGGTTTGGTAGGTGTCATTGCAAATGAAATAATATGAACATACATACAACTGTGAGCATTTTGCTGCAGGAGCTAGAGGCAGGACTGTGCCTTAGTCACTATGGGGAGCTCCTGCATTGTGACCCTGCATATGCCAAAGCAAGCACTTGACTCCTAGTGGGCAGCAGCATAACCTTCCCTAAAGCTTTGGCCCATTCTTCCTGATGAAATGATCCTGGGGGAGCTGTGCCGAAACCTCACCATTTATGCCAGCAGTGCCCTAAACAGAGCCTTGGACCATCTGAATATGACCCAGAGTGGATGGAAACTGAGTCCCTGAGGTCAGCCATGTCTGTGCACTTTCGATGGAATGCACCTCAAGTAAATCCCTGGACAGAAAGGCTGGACTGCATCTGCCCGTGTAAGGAGAGCCCATTGTGTCAGTCACCTCTTTTGGCTGGAAGACTGACCATCTGGGTGACTCCTCAGACAGCACAGCTGCTCCTTGTGTCTGTCTTCCTGGACCCCAACCCTGTGCCTTTCAGTGCTGCTGATTCGCATGTGTACTGTGTCACTGTAATAAACCATAATAACGAGTATAAGAACATCTCCATTTCTACAATATTTTGTACTTACTCACTGAACCTGAGGGGCATCCTGGGGACCTCCAACACCATCCGGCAACCTGCAAGGGGTTGTGTTTGCTTCCTAGAGAAATACCTTCATACTTGGCCCCTACCTAACACCCATAGAGCTCAGAATGGCACCTAGGGTTTGCCCCTGAATCAGGAGCCCGTTTCGGGTCTCCCTGGGTGACACGGGACGAACTCTCAATTGTTGAGTATCAGTATACACATTTAGCTTCCTGACAGCAGTGATCAGGTCAGGATGGATGATGCAGGGAAACAGGGCTGGCTTTAGACACGTGGATAAAAGCATCACATATAGCATTTGAGTAAGGAGAGTTGGCAACAGACACCAGGTGACAGGCACAAGACTGATTTATTATACATTAAGTCATCCATCTAGGGTATAACTGGGGGCATGGTGCATCCTTTAGCGGATCACAGCACAGAGCTGGTAGGGGGATGGAGCCACTAGGAAGGCAGGTACACCAAGGTCACTGGGCTGGGGCTGCCCGTCGGGCACAGAGAAGCTGAATCGCTGCAGCAGGCAGGTGAAGAACAGGAAGAGCTCCATGCGGGCCAGGGGCTCCCCAAGGCATGTGCGGGGGCCTGTGGGAGATGACAGGGCACAGTTAGACTGAGACCTGAGCTCCTCCACACCAAGGCGTCCTAGAAGGGGACAATGTGCCACGTTCACTACAATCACCTGCTGAGAATGGCATGAAGGCCTCACGTTTCACAAAGCGGCCCTCAGCGTCCAGGAAATGTCCAGGGTGGAAGTGCAAGGGCTTCTCCCAGACAGTCTCATCCTTCAGCACAGATGACAGGTTGATGAAGAGCACTGTCCCCTGGCACAAGACACATGGCATGAATGTGGCCTGGAATCAGGACACAGAGACGCTGACACTTAATATCCACAAGCACACTCTATGAGGCTCACAGGCTGCTTGGGTACGGAGTCACAAGGAGCCTCTTAATTATCCTTTAGTCACTCGTGATCACATGGCAAGGCCACAGGACAGGGATCCCAAGGGTGCCCACAGTCCCACTTTCCCCCATGTGCACCGGATCCTCCAACAACTCATCACTTGGGTTAATTCATCCTCCAACTATACTGGGGGATCAGCGGGCACAGGGCAGCACTGGGGCAGCACCACACACAGGCTGGGTCTGGCAGCACCAGTGGTATCGGGGACAGAACACGTCCTGGCCACACAAGTTTGTGATCATGCAGGGGAAGGAGGGCCCCAGGCCTACCTTGGGGATGAGGAAGCCCTGCACTTCAGTGTCACGAGATGTCATGTGGGGAGCACTCATTGGGACGATGTCTGCAAAGCGCTGCACCTCGTGAATCACGGCGTTGGTGAAGGGCATGCGGGCCTGGTCTGCCATCTCTGGGCACCGGCCCTGCCCTATCACTTCATCGATCTCCTCTTGCACTTGACCTGAATATACAAATATCCCCAAAGGGGCCAGTCCATGAAGGCTACTCCTTGACCCTGTCTCCCCCTGCGTTAAGTGCTGCGTCCAGCCGAGCTGAACATCACATGTCATAAGCTTAGGCCAGCCTCAACTTAGAGCCATGAGTTTCCCAGATAAGCTCTCCTCACTTCTCCTCCAGTTCCCATTCATTCCCAGCCCAGCTCACGCTGCACATCCGGGTGTAGGATCATGAGGAGCAGAGCCCAGGACAATGTGATTGATGTGGTCACCATCCCTGCAGCAAACAAGTCAGATATGACTAGACGAAGGTTCTCATCATTGAAGCTGCTCTCAGAGTTCCCCTTGGCCTGAAAGAGACAGAGAAGGTAGCCTCAGTGGAAAGTGGGAGGAATGGCTCAAATGTCCCCATGCACTACCCCTCAGCACAGGTGCTGGGTCTCTGGGAGATGCTGAGGCCTTGCCTGGCCTCACACCTCCCAGAACACTTGGCTCCCAGACCTCAATCCCTTCTCTCACATCCAACTCTCACCTTCTGCACCTCAGTCAGGAAAGCATCAGTCAGATCTCGGGGAGGCTGGTCTGGGTCCCAGCCTGTGTTGTGCTCAGCCAACAGCATGTTATTCAAGGCTGTGAAGGACCTCTGTGCAGGCAGGAGTTTGGCAGCCAACCATGGGATGCGCAGGAGCAGGGGTATTGAGTTCACTACCTGTGACAATATGGAGGCAGCCTGGGTGTTTCCTGTGCTCCAGACTCACAGGAGCCATCTCACACCCAGCCTCCTCCATGGTGACCCAAGGCCTGACTCTCCACACCTTTGACCCCATCCCTCCACTGTGCCAGCATCAAAGCTCTCTCCTGCTGCTGAGCTGCCACAGGAACCTCCTACCATGGGAATCTCATGAGCTGTGTCATTTCCAGCATGGACACAGGCTCTTATCTTCTCTGCAGCCCTGACCCTCAGCCACCTCTCCCATTACTGTT
>PVJX010049344.1:0-11103 GCA_004027295.1 Dolichotis patagonum
AAACAACAAAAACAAAGCACCTTCAAATGTGTGCCATCATGAGATTTTAGCAGGCAGTCATGAGTTCAATCCCCAGTACCAAAAAAAAAAAAAAAAAAAAAAGAATCCGTTACAGTTCTATTTCCCTTCACATTTATAAACCACAGTCAGCTCTGGGTCATTCACATCTTCCCGCACCCCTAGGTGTATGCATTTTTCCATCTATTTATGTATGTATGTATTTATTTATTTATTCATTCATTTTTGTTTTGTTTTGTTTTTTGAGACAGGGTCTTGCTATGCAGTTCAGGCTGGCCTTGAACTCACTTTGTAACCCAAGCTGGTCTCAAACTCACAATGATCCTCCTGCCTCAGCCTCCCGAGTGCTGGGATTACAGGCATGCACCACCCCACCCTGCTTTTCCTTCCCTTATAGGGAGTTTGATCTGGAGAGCTGAGGTGGTTGGCTCGCAAGGCCACCGCTGGTTAGCAGTGGCAAAGAGAAATCCTCCTCACTCTAAGCCTGATAGTTTTCCATTACTCGAAGCAATGAAGGGTATTCCGACTTACAGTTGCATAAGTCAGACAGCTAACTAAAACCACTTTAAGCAGAAAAAAGGCAATTGACTCCTTCATGTACCCGGAAAATCCGAAGGGACCACGGACTTCAAGCACAAGCAGATGGAGGAGCTCCAAGGTTGTCCTCCGGGCTCTGTCACTCCCTCTCCATCCCGCTTTACTAAGTTGGCTTTATTGGCAAGCAGTCACTCTACTCATATGGCAAGACGGCTGCCAGCTGTCAAATCCTGTTAGCTTCAAATCCAGTGGCAAGAGTTCTCCTTCCAGACCTTCCCAGCAAATGGAATTAAGCCTCCTTGGTTTTGATTGGCCAGATCCAGTCACATGCTTAAATGTGAACCAATCACTGGCCATTGAGATTGGCCAGACTGGAGACCAACTGGTAGTCAAGGGGTGGGGTTAGCTACCCCCAAAAAGGAGCTGAGTGTTAGCAGAAGGAAGGAGCTGGGGAATGAATGTCCACTGAAAAAAACAAGCCCCCCCCCAAAAAAAAAACCGATTTCCTAGAACAACTGCACCTGGTCTTTCCTCTTTGGAAGGCCATCCTCACGTCCTCTTTCTCCACTCAAATCAACTTCAAGATCTCGTTCTTCTGGGAATTCCTAGTACAGAGGGAACCTGAACCATGCACGCACAGCAGCACTGAGCCCTAGTACTGTGGACCCAGTGAAAGAACAAGGAGAGAGTCTGCGTGGCCTGCAAAATCAGAAAAATCCCCAAACGGGAGGAGAGAAACAAAATCTTTGAATGGCTGGGTTGTGGGTGAGCTGCCCTTGCTGCTTTAGTCTCTTCAATATTTTCTACCGAACCCCACTCTGTGTGTGGTCTCCTCCTTGTGGCCAAGCACTTGGGGAGACAGCCCTTGCCTTAAACCCTCCACTTCCTGTAAGTCTGTCCAGCTGGGCTTTCTAACCTCAGCATTGGTGACAGGGAGGGCAAGATTGTGGGGGACTGTCCTGTAGGATGTTTAGCAGCACCCCTGCCCTTCAGGCACACTGGTAGGTGCCAGTAGCACACCCCTCCCCTAAAACCGTGACCAAAGGTCACCTGGGGGACAAAATGGCTTCTGGCTGAGAACCACAGGGTCTAAATCGGCAGGGCAATCTCATTGACCTGGCCAGTGATTGGCTCAGGCATAGCCATGTGACATATTTCTGGCCAATGAGATATGAGCACAAATCATCTGGGGAAGGGTAGCTCCTTTTATAAGGAGACACAGGGAGCTCTTACTGCTAGCTAGTCCTCAGGATTTTGCCTTACTTGGATGTGAGTCTGGGAGTGCAGTTGCCACCTTGCAGCCACGAGGGGCACTCACTCAAGGGCAAAGGCGTCAGGATGAAGGTGAAACCTGCTGGAGCGAATCTGCTCAAGTTGCTGAGGGGCTGCATGAGCCTTCCTGTGCTTTGCTTGTTATAGCAGAACAAAGAGTTCCCTACGTCAAAGTGTTTAATCTGAGCCGCACTTCTGTGTTGCATCACCTTATCCAGCCCAGGGATCTACTGAAGACATTGTGCATATAGGTCAGAAAAACACAACAGCGATTGGGGTTTCAGAATCTGGAGCTGGGGGCTGGGCTATGGTCTGATGGCCCCTTTCAGGACCTGCTGTCAATCAAAAGCTATTTCAGTTCCCTTAGGAATTGCTAATAATGGTTCAGACGCTTGATGGAGAAAAGGTCTTCGTTCCTTTTGCAAAACGAGGACCAGTATCTGGGCTAGGACTCATTATATCTCATCACATAAATATGGCCGCATGACATCAGCTTGTGTGGGTATTAAGCTACTGTGCCTGGGAGTCCACCAGCATGCTTCTGAGATGGACCTGATTCTCCCTCTCTTTTTTTTTGCACCGGGAATTGAACTCAGGACCTTGCATTTGCCAGGCGTTTGTGCCTCTGAGCTATAGCCCCGGTGCTTTTTTTTTTTCCTTTTTTGAGATGGAGCTGGTTAAGAAAGTGCTAAATTGAGCCAGGTGTGGTGGCGCACTCCTGTAATCCCAGCACTCGGGAGGCTGAGGCTGGAGGACCACTGCAAGTTCCAGACCAGCCTGGGCTACAAAGTGAGCGCATGGCCAGCCTGAACTGCACAGTGAGACCCTGTCTCAAAAAAACAAAGCAACAACAACAACGAAAGTGCTAAGTTGGAAGGCACAACTTCTAGAAGCCTCAGTTTCCCTCCCTGTAAACTGGGAAGGGTAAGATGAGAATTTCCTGATACTGAGGAAGTGTGGCTCAGAACAGTTCATAAACTGTGAAGCAGGTAAAGGATTGCCAACCTTGCACACCCCAGGTCTACAGCATGCGAATAGTCTAAATTTAGGGTGTGATATTACGAATTAAGTCTTTATATGTGAACTTGGTAAGTTTTTATGCTTCTGAGGCTCTGCCTTATTGTCTGCACACTGTGGCAAGACCTTGTTCTGACTATGCACTGAGGCAGAAATAAGGCTTTTAGGGAAAGCGTGGCATGTATCATTAATATTATTGTATTTCACAATTTTCACGTGGGGTCAGACAATGGCAGAACAGACTTCATAGTGACTGTTGGCGCACTTCTGCTCTCTGCTGGTCAGACGTGGTACCGCCAAGGGTTATAATAAAGGGTCCTTGAATAGAGCTCCCCCCTGAGAAACTGAGGCACAGAAAAGGGAAAGGACTTGCCCAGGGTCACAGGGCTATCTATAGATGAAATGGAGCCTTCCTCGAAGTCTCAGCACTGGGACTCCTGTAGATCTGGGTTCAAACCCCATATTTCGAGGTCCTACAACTGGTTTATTATTTGTTTCTTTGGAAGATGTTCACTTAATGGTCGCCTTCTCTGGGAGGCCTTTTCTGAACGCTCTGTTTAAAAGGTGAATCCCCATTCTTACAACTCAATGATAAAAAGACAAACAACCCAATTCCAAAGAGGACGGACGAATGATCTGCATAGGCAATTCCCTGAGAAGAGTCTACCCAAATGGCCACGGTGCCAGTAAAAGACACCACAGCCCCAGTGATCTGCGTCAGGGAACTGAAAACCACAACCCCGGAGATGCCACCTCCTACCACCCTGTGGCTGTTCTTCAAAGGTGGGAACCGGTGTTGGGAAGAGCTGGGAAGGCTGGAACCCGGTGCACGGGTGGTGGGACTGGAAAACAGTGCCACTGCTGAGGGGAAAGGTTTGGCCAGGCCTCCAAAAGTGACACCTTATGACTCTGCAAGTATACAATATGACTCAGACTTTTACCAAAAGAGTTGAAAACAGGGGCCGGGGGCTTAGCTCAGAGGTGTAAGTCCCTGCTTGGCAAGCACGAGGTCGTGAGTTCGATCTCCGGCACCAAAAAAAAAAAAAAAAAAAAAAAGAGTTGAAAACAAGGACTCCAATGCCTGTACCCAAATGCTCATAGCAGCACTACTCAGAGCCTGGGGCTGGAAGCAGCCCGATTATCCCTGCACGGATGGACGACTCTGCTGCTCCTCAACCTGAGACGGGTTGCGAGGATAAACCCACTGCAAACCGAAAATATTGTAAGCTGAAAATGCATTTCACCGATGCAAGTGATCATATGTCACAGCTTAGCAACTGCACACTTTGGGGTATTGTTTCCCTCGAGATCTCAGGGCTGAGGGAAAGACACAGCCCATCCCTGCAGCCCAGCCTCCTGAGGAAGGATCCTCCCTAGGTAGCAACCCTGGGGAAAGATGCAAATTCAAAACCCTCCCTGTGGGGCTGGGGATGTAGCTCAGTGGCATAAGCGCCTGCCTGGCAAGCACAAGGTCCTGAGTTTGATTCCCAGTACCAAAAACAAAACAACTCGCCATGTGGCTTCTATGGCAGGTGTGCCACTTTAGGACCATTGTAACTTCAAATAATTGTAACTTCAAATAATTTAAGTCAAGGGCCATCTGTACATTTGTACAGTTCAGTAGCGTCAGCCGGGAAAGAGGATGGAGGGATGACAGGGTACAGCCTGGAGGAACCTTAAAAATATTCTACCAGGTGAAAGAAGCCAGGTACAAAAGACCATGGAGTACACCATTTCATGTAAGCAAAGTGTCCAGAATGGGACACTCACAGCAATGGAAAGAAAATGGGGCTCATTTTTCTCCTCCTCTTCCTGAAGAGCTGAGTTCCATAAGAACATGGCACTCATGGAATCGTCCAGAAAAGCTGTAGCCTTAGCCAGGGTAAGAGCCAGAGCGATGCCGGACACCTGTAGTCTCAGCACTCGGGAGGCTGAAGCAGGAGGATCGCTGTGATTTTGGGACCGGCCTGGGCTACAGAATGAATTTAAGGCCAGTGTGAACAAAAAACAAACAACAACAAAACAAAACACCAGTGACCAACCACGTCAATAGGAGTTAGAGACCCTTCCCTCTTCTGCTCTCCTTTTGAGCTGATCCCTTGAGATCTTTGTCTCTTAATGGGTATTCTTTTGTCATTGTTGTTTTGGGTTTTTGAAATGGGTCTCACTACGGAGTTCAGGCTGGCCTTGAACTCACGGTGATCCTCCTGCCTCAGCCTCCTGAGTGCTGAGATGCCAGCCTAAATGCATGGCTTTTATCTGTGCTCTCCTGACAGAGGTGGTGACTCACTAATATAGGAAGGTGTTTCCTCTCCCCGGGGTGATGTTTTCAGCTCAGAAACATGGGGTTCAGAAGGAGGTGCTGTTAGGCGTATGAGAAAATTCTGGTAGATCCCATAAAAAGCAAGAACGACACTTGTTTCCTTAACATTTAAATACAGCATTACCATGGGATCTGGCAGTCCCACCAGAACAGCCCTGAAAGCGGCAAGATCGGAAATGTGCACCTTTCCAGGGAAGTCAGGGACCTAGGACAGTTGGAGTCTTGTGTAGCAGAAGGTAAAGTGATGAGGGCCAGAAACTGGGGCACAGTGGGGTGCAGAGGGCTGTAGCTTAATGGGTCCTGTGCTCCAGCTGGAGGAGGATGAAAGTTCCTGGGTAGATGTTGCTAGGGTTCGAATGTGTTCCCCAAAAGCTTGTGGCTGGAAGGTGAACCCCCAAATTGCATATTAATAGTATCTGGAAGTGGAGCCTTTGGGAGGTCCTGGGGGTTACAGGAGGTTGGGAGGATGGGGATTCTGCAGTGGTGTTAGTGGCTTTCTAATAAGAGGAGAGGGGGCCAGGGATTTAGCTCAGCGGCATAAGCACCTGCCTGGCAAGCGTGAGGTCGTGAGTTCGATTCCCAGTACCCCCCCAAAACCCCCAAAAAACAAGAAGAGAGGCCTGAGCACTGTGTCCCCATACAATGTCCCCTTGTCATGTGACAATACAGTAAGGAGGCCCTTGCCACATGCCAGACAGATGCCAGCACGGGGCTCTTTACCTCCCAGCTCCAGGTCTGTGCACTAAATAAACCTCTACTGTTTATAATTACTTGGTTCCAGGCACTTTGTTATAGCAACAGAAAATGGATTAAGACCGATGGTGGCTATGGCTGTACAATGCCAAGGTAGTAAACATTATTAATCTGGGTGCTTGGAAACAAAATGCTAAGGTTCCCGTTATGTGTGTGTTACCGCTAGATTTTGCTTTCCAGAAGCTAAGAGGTGGTTCACCTGCCTACCTGTCATCTGATGTGAGCTTGGCTTCTGTGTGAGTCATACCAAAGGAAGAAGTGCAAGTCTTTGCAGGGACAGGGGGCAGCTGAGAAAGGAAGAGAACTGAAGCTTGGGGTCAACCAGGAAGCAGAAACCTGGGCCACACACCCACATGACATTCCAGGGCCCACGAGGAAAATATGACAGACAGGGTGGCCTGTCACTTGTTGGATCTGAGCCCCATCCCAGCCCCCCAGGCAGGCTGCCGTGGGGTCGCAGGCCATACGTTGTCTGGTAGCAAAGCCAAGCCAAAATGAGCCCAGCAACATAAAAACCAAGTCCCGAGATGGGGTACGCTCCAGACTTAGTCAACTCAGACCATCATTTACCCATCATTCTGTCCTGCCATCCGGAGCACGTGACGTTAGGAGGCCATGAGGAGGACCATCTCCAGTCATGTCCCTTTTTAGGAGTGATACTGTTCTTCAGACCTCTACCAACTAACTGTCCCTCACATGTCAATGGCTTTCATGTGCTTTCATGGCCTTTGCTGTCCCTGGTCACCCACAGGTAGAAAGAGATCAGCGGCTACTCCTGAAATGGAGATCAAGGGTTTGAAATTGGGACAAAATAGGCCTTCTGTTGTGCAGAGTAAGACAATGGGCCTCAAATGAGTAGCCAGGAGTGCCTGCCACAGCCCTGGCTACAGTTACGCTGGGGACTCAAAGGCACTTGGGAAGAGAAGAGCAGTTCTACCCAGAACACACTGCGTGAACCAAGTCATAGGCCTGGCTTGCGCTAGGGACAAAGCGTGGCTTTCTGTCCTGCCCTGTGCAGCTGGCAAGGGATCCGAGACCCGGACAAGGGTGACTTAGGGGCAAAGGGAAGCAGAGAAATATAGTCAGGCTCTGTGCCTGGGTCTCGGGCCTGAGCCAGTAGAGAGAGGTTTTGTTCACACTGTTTCAGAACAAATGTAGAAAACCATAACATACATTAACAGCACCAGGGATTCCAAGTCCTAAACCGGTCAAACCACTCGACAAGTCCTCATGGGCTGCGAGATAGAAAGGGGGGAGGTGAGTTGTGTAGGTAGGAAGGCCCCAGGCCTCAGCCAAGATCTCTGTCAAGCAGCCTGTTGCAATAACTAATTCTCAACATCGCCCTGGAATCGCTGGCAATCTTTTCCAGTCACCATAGCAACTATTTACCATCTTCTTAACTTGCCTCCTACCTCCTACCCCATCTTCCCTGTTCCCTCTCTGCAGGCAACTCTGCCTCTTATTTCACTGGAAACAGAGGTCAGCAGACAGGAACCATCCAGGTGTATCCAACCTGCAGTCTGTGGGGAAGCCACACCTGTGTTATAATAGAAAATGAAAACTAAAAAAAAAGAGGAAGTCGTATGACCTCTTACACATTAGCCACGTGATCTATTCTCTGCGCAGCCCAAGACAATTCCTTTTCACCCCATGCAGCCCAGGCAAGTTGAACCCGTGGGCCTCAGGTTGGCCACACCTGACACCTTCCTCCCTCACCTGTAGCTACTATTCCCTTCCTGCATGTGGCTGGTCGCACTGGCCACGAGCACCTTCTGCAATGCTGAGTTCTAGATCCTCGCTGCCTACCAGGGTAGCCATTGGCCACACGTGCCTGCCAACACACGGCTTGCATGACTAAGAACTGAGATTTTTTCATTTTGTTTTAATCCATTTAAATACAAACGGCCACATGTGGAAGAGGACACCCTATTTGGTAGACATCATCAGTTTAGTGCAACCCAAAGAACAGTTTTTTTGATTACCTAGGCGCTGGGTTCTCTCCTAATCCTCGGGCGTCATTTAGCAGGAGATTTCTGGCCAAGCTACTGTGAGAATTCCGAATTAGGTGGTGTGCACGGAGGAATAGAGGGCTGCAAAACACATTCACTGGGAAACTGCTGTGGAGACATACAGAGAGGGAGAGGACATTGTCTGACATTTTTAGTCATTGCAGTTGTGTAGAAATCACCATGAACCGTGGCACCATGAACCTGGGGGGTGCAAGCAGAGACACACGTGTCATGGCTGCAGAGCCAGGCAAGCGCGGACAGGGACAGAGACAAGGACAGGGAGCTAGAGCAAGGGAAGAAGTGGGGAACATGCTGGTAGCAGCGGGCGGTGCGGCCACGGGGGAGTTATTTCAAGGTGCGTCCAGGTGTCTTTGCGTTTCATATGAGTGCAAAACGTGTGCAATCCAAACAGAAGAGTGTGGTGCATTCCCCACTTTGTGCCGCTCACCTGGCCGCTTCGGGTGGTCCCAGCACATTTCCAGCCGTCCCAAAGCTTTGCAGACCGGCTGAGCTTGAATACCACACCCCTCGGGTCTCCATCCACCTCTCCTACGTGGCTAGCAAACTGTTGCAAGAGCCTATTTGGAGTCATTTCTTTCCTTGCTTTGAAGGATTTTATCGTACACTAAGTCCCCACCCATGTTCGTGTTTAGTACTGGGCTCTGTCTTGTTCCATCAGGTTATTTGTCATCCTCTTACTAGTGCTGCTTCAGTGACACAGTTTCATCATGGCTCTCAAGGTTGCCCCAAAGGCCACTTCCGTTCCGTGGCCCCGCCCATAGCCATTTCTGATTGGAGTAGGATAAATAGCTGCACCAATCAGATTCGCCCCCTTGGATTCTGGCCACCCGCTGTTGATCAGGGCTTGTACTTGAACAGTGGACCCCGGAGTTTGAGCGTCTGCTTGGGTCTCGTGCCCTGGGCGAAGTGGAGAATCAGCCAGGGTTTACGGAGACACAGTGGGCAGGCAGGGAGTCACAGCGGAAGGGCAGTGCAGCTTCAAACTAACTTTAGGGCGGCCTCTGGGCCACTTTCCTATTAAACATCAAAGAATTAAGGGTTAAGCCAGCGACGCTTAACCTACTGGAAGACTAGAAAGGTAACACTCCTGAAGTCATAGGTCTAGACAAGACTTTCTGAACAGAACCCCAGTTACACAGGAAATAGCCCCGAGAATCAACAAATGGGATCATATCAAGTTAAAAGGCTTTTACACTGGGCGATGTGGCACAAACTGGTAATCCCAGCACTTGAAAGACTGAGGGAAAAAGAAAAACTGAGGCAGAAAGCTTCCTGAGAGTTCAAGGCCAGCCCGGACTACATAGCGAGACCTTGTCTCCAAAAGAGAACTCAAAAACAAAAACAAAAACAAAAAAAGCAGGCCGCCCCAAACAAAAGGCTAATCAAAAAATGGGCAGGCTGGGGGTTTAGCTCAGTGGGGTAAGTGCCTGATTGGCAAGTGTGAGGTCATGAGTTCAGTCCCTGGTACAAAAAAAAAAAATTAAAAAGCAACTGAAACAAATAGACACTTAACAGAAGTACAAATCAAATATGCTACCTGGGTGTGGTGGCACCTGCCTGCAGTCCCAGCACTAGGGAGGCTGAGGCAGGAGGATTGTTGTGAGTTCGAGACCGGCTTGGGTTACAAAGTGAGCTCAAGGCCAGCCTGAACTGTAAAGTGAGATCCTGTCTCAAAAAGACAAAAAAAAAAGGCATATGCTATATACTATATGAACTTTTCAGCATCTCTGGCCATTAGAGAAATGCAAATTAAAACAATACTGAGATTCCAGCTTAGCCCAGAAAGAATGGCTGTCATCAAGAAATCAAGCAATGACAAATGCTGGGGAGGCTGTGGGGAAAAAGGAACTTTACTGCACTGTTGATGAGAAGGTAAACTAGTATGACCACTTTGGAAATCAGAGGAGTTCTTCAAAAACCTGAAACTGGACCCAGCTATTTCCCTTCTAGGAATCTTCCCCCAAAGCCTCAGTGACACACACACACCGTGTTTACAGCAGCACAGTTTCTAACAGCTAAATCTTGGAAGCAGCCTACATGTTCATCGACAGATGAATGGGTAAAGAAAATGTGGTGTTTACTATTTTAGATAAATGTGAGTTCTTTGTAGGAAAATGGATGCACCTTGAAACCAGAAAGTTAGTGAACTAAATCAGAAACATGGGCCTTCTGGTAAGTGACTGTGGTCTGGGGAGCCGCGGCCACCCCAGGGCAGGGAAACAAGAAGCAAGAGCGTTTCCTGAGATCCGCGCCATGTTGGAACTTAGGGCACCGAGCCAACCAGTAACCAGCCTGCTGCCTACCGGGGTGCGGGCTTAGAATCCAACATACCATATATCCCCCTCTCTCCCCCCCAACAATTGGGATCCAGGGATCTGGGTATCTCTTAGTAGATGACCATATTTGGTACAGCAAGTCGGGGGAGTTTCCTTCTACTATCTCTGAAGGCAGATATTTTTATCGCTGTTTTGCTTTGTCCTGAGTAACGGTGTTGCTCTATTCAATACTCTGCGTTGATGTGTTCTATAATGTTGTGTATTTCTTTGATTTTGCTGTACCTAGTAGAAGAACAACTATTGTGAAGACAATGAGATATACAATGTTGCCTGTTACTGTTGTCCTGGTGACCTGCTTTGATATTCGGTGCCAATTTCACTATACTGTCTCAATTGGCTTCATTCCATCCTGTTTTTTTGTAACTGTTTGCAGCCTCACTGTGTGTTCACTTTGTATGCCTTAATTTTGTAACATGAACAGCTATTTCTGGGAGGACAGTATGTGGTTTGTCAACTAGTGATTTATGGGGTTTGTTTTTTTTTGAGGTTTTGTATTGTTTCTACCCTTTTTTTCTGTATTGCTTTTTTTTCTCTTTAAATAAAATTAAAAAAAATTAAAAAAAATAGAAACATGGGCCTAAGTATTACATGGCTTCTCTGTCTCTCTCTCTCTCTCTCTTTTTTTTTCTTGCACTTGCCAGACAGGTGCTTACGGCACTGAGCTAAGTCTCCAACCCAGCTTCTCTTATGTAAGAAACCCAAAGTACAAACACAGAGCAAGATGAAAGGTAGACGACAGGAAGTAGGGAGGCAGATCGTTCTAAAGAGGGAAAAGGATCAAAAGATGGAATGGGGAGGAGACAGGACAAGAAAGCAA
>PVJX010049345.1:0-11106 GCA_004027295.1 Dolichotis patagonum
TGATTTCTTCTCAAGTAAATTTCTTAGAGTTGAAACAAACTAATGAGGGGGATAAAATCCCCTGAGGGTGGTAACAACAGGAAACATTGCCATCTGGTCTGAGGCTCAGTGCAGAGAAGGTGATTGTGGGAGCGGGAGAGGCCTGAAAGTCTTTCTAGGATGGACCCTAAAGAGCAGCAGTCTTAATTGAAGGCACTCCTTCATCCAAACTGCAGGAGGAAGCCAGCCAAATAAACATCAAACATCCTCTGTCTTCCCACCTACCTTACATTCAACTGCTGTTGCTCATGGGCTGGTGGGAGGGTGCTGAAACTGACTGTGGGAATGGCCATCAGGGTGACAGGCATAAAAGCTCATCTGAAGGACAGAGGCAATGGATCACTGCAAGGAATAAAAGCCAAGAGAGGATCTATAAAGAGACTCCCAACATAGGTATCTATTTAATTAATATTTACAGAATACTTTATGAAGCAGATGACTCTGAATGAAACTCTCTTTTTTTGAATAAGCAGATGTTTGCAATTCACAATATTTCCATTCCTTGTAGGAGGTTGTATGGGTATGCAATGCCTCTTGTTTCTTTTTTTTTCCCACATGGCAGTTTCGTTGCAGCTTATTTAAGAATTTCTAAATAGAAGACAGGGTACATTACACTTTACACATCAACAAAGTGTTCAAGTGAAGCTTGTCAACAGTGATGTAAAGAAGGTTTCAGCAGCCTTGCATGAATTCAAAATAGACAGTTGAAAAGAGTTGATCTAATCATCTTATATAAAATATGTTTCTTCTCTCCTGGAATAACATGAATGAAAATATCTCATTTTGCTAAATTTTTTGGCTTACTTGATAACTGATAATGTGCTGAATTATCATATTTGCTATAAAGGATTTTATTTTAGAGGTTAATCAACCATCTCTGAATTTGGTGCTAACACTGAAATGGAAGAAAGCAAGATGAATGTGACAGAATTCATTCTAATGGGGCTGACAGAATTCTGAGATGCAAAACATTCTGTTTTTCATGTTACTTATCACATATATTGTCACTGTCACAGGAAACCTGCTCATTGTCATTACTATAATCTGCAGTCAGACTTTGGATTCCTCAATGTACTTTTTCCTGGCATTCTTATCTCTGATAGATGCATGTTATTCTTCTTCTATAACCCCTAAAATGTTAGCTGATTTGCTTTCTGACACAAAAATTATCTCATTCAATTTCTGCATGATACAGCTTTTTCTTGAACACTTCCTAAGGGGTCCAGAGGTTATCCTCCTTGTGGTCATGGCTTATGACCATTATGGGGCCATCTCTAGACCTCTGTATTATGTGATGGTGATGAACTACAACACATGTTGCATCCTGTTGGAAGTGTGTTGGACAGTGAGCTTTCTACACTCCTTTGGACAGAGTCTTGTCACATTCTGGCTCCCATTCTGTGGACCCAACAGGATAGATCACTTCATGTGTGACATCTTCCCTCTGATACAGCTTGCCTGTACTGACACTTTCCTCCTTGGTCTCTTGGTTGCTGCCAATGGTGGAGGAATGGCTTTCATCATCTTTCTTATGTTGCTGCTATCCTACATGGTCATTCTGTGCTCTCTGAGGGCTCACAGCTCTGCAGGGAGGAAAAGGCCCTCTCCACCTGTGACTCCCACATCACAGTGGTCGTCGTGTTCTTTGGGTCCTGTGTTTTTTTGTATGTGTGACCATCAGGCTTTCCCATGGATAAAGTAGTGGCAGTATTTTATACAATGGTCACTCCCATGTTATAAACCCTATCATCTACACAGCAAGGAATGCAGAAGTAAAAAATGCATTAAAATGGTATTAAATAGGCGCACAATTTTAGATAGTAAATAATGTCACTAAAACATGATTTGTTTCATGATCTTTACAATTTCATATTTAATCACAGGTGTTCTCCTTAATTTTGGAACCTATGTTCCCAGATCTTTCAATGGATACATGTTACTGAGACTGTGGATGTCACTAAACCATGTGTATGCACTATGGTTTTTTTTTCTTTATAGACATAGCTATCACAAAGTTTGATTTATGATTCTAAGTGGGTAACAATAATAACAAAACAAAACAATTATAACAATATATTAAAATACATCATTGCAACTTAAAGTCATTGTAAGCCAATATTGCTAAATTGGTCTTAAATATTGTGATACTATAATAGTTTATGTTATAATTTAGACCATTTGGTTATGCTGGGCAAAGAATAATTCATGTCACAAGCCACACAGTGGATGTGGTATGAGAATTCCTCACATTACTAAAAATGACATACAATTTATAATTTATAAATTATTTCTGAAAATTCCAATTTAGTATTTCTGGTCCATGATTGAACATAGAACCATGGGGTACTGATAATCATTGTGTTTTAAATCTTCTCTTACATAGCTTATTCAAATTTAAAACACTTGCCAAGTTAGATATTATTATGGTTATTCCTGAGGTATAGATGAAGGAAAAATAAATTTTAAGTATGGAAAATAGACCAGTGTCACATTGAAGTTAGTGCCAGATTTGCATTTTAGAGTCAAATCTGATACTCTTTCATGGAAAGCATTATGCCCTACATTTTTTTTATTTTATGGAAAGATCATATATAGGTAAGAAAGTTTTTTCTTTTGTAGAAAACTGGACAATTTTCTTTTTACGTTTCAGACTCACACAGCATGCCTGCCTATACAAGTAGTGGATACTCGAAAGTCTGTGCTGCCTCCTGGCATCCAAGTGTGGGGTATAATTCAGAAGAATGATATTTAACAAGTATCTCAGCACACATTCAATATCTCTAATTGTAAAATTATACTGAGCTTTTGAGTCTGTTCAGTAAAATTAGTCTAAAGATTTGAGAACTTAATTTAAACCTACGTGAAATTTTAATTTCCCCATAAGACCAAAGCCCCAACACTGAAATCTGCTGTTCTAATTGTATACAATAAAAAGATTAGTCAGAAAAATTAAATTACTAGATCACAGAACATGTACATAAACCTTGAACAAAAATGCTATTCTTATTCCACATCTTTTGCTTTTCTTATGAAAAATAATTTGGACATAGTATTTGATTACAATTTGTTTTAGAAAATAGTTTCAACTCTGTATCACAAGAAATGTCAATTTATTAGATTAAAAATCTTTAATGACAAATGCAATTTTGAGAAATATATGTAAAATATTTTTGCCTAAGGAAAAATACAATAATAAAATGAAAATAATATTCTTCACAATAAATATTGATATCACTAGTATTCTTAGTTGTATGACTCTATGAACTACTTTAAAAATTTGTTTAGACACACTTAGAAAATCACACATTCACCTTCTCTAGTTTGTGAATCCCCATCTTCTTGGAACATTACCAGACAGAAAGCCATTACGAGATGCAGTCCCAACCGTGAACTACCTGAAATTTAAGCCAATATGAATATTTCCTTAAAATTTGAAATAAAAGGAAACAAAAGGAAAAGAGAAAAATAAAAAAGAAACTAAATTCCATATTGTAGCAGGATACAAAGTCAGTCCTCAATAATCAATAGGATTCCTGTACACCAATAACAAACTCACCAAGAGAAATTAGGAAAACAGTACTTTTCACAATAGTCCCAAGAAAAATTACATATTTATGAATTAACCTAGCCAAGGATGTAAAAGACTTCTATAATGAAAACTAATGCATTCTGAAAAAACAGATCAAATAGATATCAGAAAATGGAAATATATCTTCTGTTCCTGGATAGGCAAAACCAGTATAGTCAAAATGGCCAAACTGCTAAACTGTTGTATAGATTTAACACCATCTCAGTCAAAATATCAATAGCACTCCTCCACAGAGCTAGAGAAAGAATTCTTAAAATTTACATAGAACTAGAAGTACTAAAGCAATTCTTAGCAACAAAGGCAAGGCAGGGACATCGGGATACCTGACTTCAAGGTATACTACAAAGCCAAAGTGATTAAAATAGGATGGTATTGGCAAAAGCAAACTTGTGAATCAATGGAGCAGAAATAGGATGTAAAAAAAAATTCCAGGCACACTCATTCATGTTATGTTTGGCAGGATGGCCAAATCCTTTTGCTGCAGGCACTGGGGTAACTGGCTATTCACATGTGAAGACTAAACTTTTACTCGTATCTCTTACCATGCAATAAACTATATTAAAAATATATCAGTTACCTATATATTATAACAGAAGAAATTATATTGGAAGTCAAAATAGGTAAAACACTTAGAGACATAGGTATAGACAAAGACTTTCTGTACAGAACTTTACACAAAAATAATTCCAATAATTAACAAATTAGATCACAACAGAGTACAGCTTCTGCAGAGCAAGGGAAACCACCAACTGAGGGAACCTACAGATTGCTAAAAACATTTTAGCAACTACTCCTCTGATGAAAGGACAATTATCTAGAATATGCAAAGAACACAAAAATATTAGACTGTACAATTTAAGGACACATTTCTAAAGTATCTGAAGTGAATAGATATGTCTGTTAAAGAAGTATAAACAACCATTAAATACATGAAAAAATAAATGTTCAAAATCATTGGCCATTTAAAAAATGCAAATTAAAGCAGCAATGATATTCCATCTCATTCCAGAAATTATGGATATCATCAATAACCAATGTTGCTGTGGCTGCTGGGAACAAAGTCTTCTTCTTCATTGTTGGTAGGAGTGTAAACTATTACAACTACTGTGGAAATCAGTATAGAGATTCCTAAAATGTTATACATAGAAATTCTATTGGATTTAGCTATTCCCTGTCGAAGAATGTTCCCTAAAGACTTAGAGACCTCTTACCATAATGGTGTATACATACACATGATATGTAATAAAAATTCATCATATTTTAAATCCTCAAATTATGAACTATTTTATTCATGGTATGATGTCAAATAACAAAAGTCTGATTTACACATATATTTATTATTAAATAACTTAGGTATTGCACTGTTGCACATGACACCACTGCAACTTCTATGATAAAGCTACTCCATGTTTTTTCAGCTTTAGGATAAATTTTTAGAGTTGTTACTGCTGTAAATGATATAAATGTTTAAAATTCTGGAATTATTAACTAATGTTTTCCAAAATTAACATTGTTGAACCACTTTAATCCCAACATTAAATAGGTATAATTTAAAAAGTATGATTTCAAAAAGCATATCCTGATGATTAACTCAATTGTCTGCTTCTTTTTGTGAATGGTTATGTTAAATGTAGATGGTAGCATGAACACTTCTTATGTTCGTTTTCATCTCTCCTGTGGAGACAATTTTCATAATGAATCTGTACTTCATGGCCATGGTTAGGCAGCTTGAGATATACTGACTTGTATCACGACACAAGACCATTAAAAAATGATGTGTGATTGTGAGCTTTTGATAGCAGAAAGTAAAAAATATTTTCCTTGTTATTTAACTATTTATGTAGAGTAATTTTAGATTAGCAAAAGAATCGAACAGATGTGACAGAAAGTTCTCATAAACTAATCACTTATTTTTCCAATACACACATTATTAGGAATATATTTATGAAGTCCATACTATGAAAATTGATTCAGTTTTCTTAGATAAAAAAATATTTTATCAGTGCGTTACTAATTTTCCCACTAATGTATTTAGTGTCTTCTGGGACTCAATCAGAGATAGCACAGTACTTATAGGACAATTAATTTTTTTAAATCCTGTATTTTATGATCATAAACCATGAATACATGATCTTTTCCACTGCAAATATTTAACGCTAATTTCAGAATTTATTTTTTTCTGAAAAAAAGAAGATATTGGTTTGTTTTTATCAGAACATTTCAATTGTATGATGATACTGCCCATATAACACCACAGTAAAAGAAAATGGAAAGATAAGATTTACTTCCATATTAGACTAATAGAAATTTAAATTTCAACTTTTCACTTTGCTTAAATGACTTTGTGCAGTGAGACCATATGAAGTCGATCCAGCTGTGTTTAACATTTTTGGTGATGCATTCAGGGATTACTAAGGATATTTAGAAATATTTCGCATTGCAACTGGCTGGAGAAAACTTAAATTTGGAAATAAAGAGGATGTAAGAAAGCGGTTCTCAGCCCCTTCATGGTGAAGGAGGAAACAGAAGTAAGAATACTATTATTTCTCCTCTCTGCTGATCAATCTAGGGGTTTTTGTCACATCACCATCTCTGTACTTCTTACTGCTTGAATGTATTTATGCTTAGGACCTCATCATTTGCACGAATGCTATCAATAGGCTTTCTTCTTAGACACACTTAAGGGATTGTAACCCGAGGCTTATACAATTTTAAGAAACCTGTTTAAAGACTATTTTACTTTGATTCACCTATGTGTTGAACAAATGCATGTGTGTGTGTGTGTGTGTGTGTGTGTGTGTGTGTGTGTGTAATTATATGGAAATTTTCACATATGCATTTATGCATTGTTTCATTGATATTTTCCACTTGCATGTACTGGGAGGGTATAGACATCTTTTGAAACTGTCTATTTGTAGAAAATAGTGCCAAAAGATCACAAAACTTGGTGATCTCTTATAGAAAACTCTATTATGGGTAGGGAGAGTGACACCTTAAGTGAGTGAATAATTTGTGTAATGTTTAAATGTACTTTGCCATGAGTAACTTTTCCAGATTTCAGCCTTAGAGTAATTCTAGATGAGTAAGATGTGTATGAGCATCTCTGCTTTACAAACCACACATGTACAGTTGAAAGATGTAACTTGAGGCATTCTACTTGATCTGAGTGGGTCATATTGTATGAACAACAGCCACATGATTAACAAATCCTCGATGCTCTGGTTGGTACCCAACGTACTCCATCTCTGCTTTACCTCTGTGGTTGTTACTGATTTGTTTCCTTGTCCTTTGTGCTGTCATTCAGCAAGTTACCTCAATCAAACACCAGCAAAACAATTGGAGGCTTTAATTTTTTCAATGCCTTTCAGTAATGCAGCTCTCAAAGCCACTAGTAAAATCATTTCTCTTTTTTACCACATCTGAGTACATCCATCCTTTCCTATATAATTACACTAGGACTATTTTAAAGTATTAATAATATACTTCTATTTCAATTCTGTTTTCAAAACTATTACCTTGTACAAATTTCTAATTTTATATTCTCAATTATAACAAATATACTCAGGATAAAAGTATCAACTCATTATCGAGTATAATATTAAAATATGGCCCAAAGATATTTTTTGTACTAAGAATTTTGATAAATTGAAAGTTTAAATGACCCCTCATTTATGGTGAAATTTTTTGGAAATCATGCATAACTAGAGTTTTGTAAATAATTGTATTCACCTAGGACTTTCATAGAACCTGAGTTCAGAAAAGGTTCTTGTTATAGTTTTGCCTGTCTACATTGCAACTATTAGGAGCAACATGTTAATTTTCATGACCATAGTCTACAGCCTTGCTCTGTGAGAATCCTCCATGTGCTTCATCTTAGCTTTCTTGTTCTTCCTGTATTAATGTGTTTCTTCTGTCAACTCAACCATGGTGACTGCAGGCTCCTTTGAAATCTGCATTATGCAGCTCCTTGTTGTCCACTGCTTTGATAGGGCAGAGGTGATTGTCCTCACAATCTTTACCTATGACCACTATGTGGCCATTTGCAAGCACTTGCACTATTCTCCCATTAGGAACAGGAAGCTCTGCTGTATTCTGGAGGGGATAGCTTGAACAAGGGGCTTCTTGCATTTCATCATCCAAATTCTTTTCACTTTCTAGCTCTGTTTCTGTGGCCCCAGTGTCACTAAATATTTCATGTGTTACTTATATCTATTATTGACACTTGCCTTCACTGACATTTACATATTTGTCCTTTTGGTGGTTGTCAAGAGTGGGTCTTTTTTTTATTTTTTTATTATTTTGATGGTAGTAAAATACAACAGAACAAGACAGAACAAAGCCAAATGAGACAGTGCAGTGAAATTGGTACAGAATGTCACAGCAGTAATAGGTAATAGGTAACATAGTATATCTTGTTATCTTCACAATAGTTTTTCTTTTCAATAAGGTATAGCAAAATCAAACCAAATACAGTAAATTATAGAACTTATCAAACAGAATATTGAATATAGCAATACAATTAATTCGAGCAAAGCAAAATAGTGATAACAATACTTGTCTTCAAAGAGATGGTACAAGGAAATCCTCCATATTTGCTCTATTGCATACAGTCAACCTCCCATGAGATGCTCAGACCTATGTCTCCCATTTGCTAATGGGGGAAAGGGGAGGTTGGATGTTTGATTCTCAGCCTGCATGCCAGTAGGCTCACAGCTGCTTACCAGGGAGGTGAGCAAGTTGCTTTCTTTCCTAGCACCCTAAGATCCAACATGGCATGGATCTTGGCAGATGCTGACTGGTTCTCTCCTGGGGGTGCCCACTGTTCACTTGAGACATGGCTGCTTACCAGGAAGGCAAGCAGGTTGCTTTCTTTCCCAGTACCCTATGTTCCAATATGGCATGGATCTTGAGAGACGCTGGCTGGCTGGTTTTATCCCTGGGGTGCCTGCTGCTTGCTTGAGCCACAGCTGCTTACCAAGGAGCCAAGAGGGTTTCTTTCTTTCTAAGTGCCCTAAATTCTAACATGATGGAGATCTCAGGAGATTCTGGTTGGTTCTCTCCCTGGGGCACCCTCTGCTCACTCAAGCCATGGGTGCTTACCAGGGAGGCAAGCAGGTTCCTTTCTTTCCCAGTATGCTAAGTTCCAACATGATGTGGATCTTGGGAGACTCTGGCTGGTTTTCTCCCTGGGGTGCCTGCTGCTTGCTCAAGCCATGGCTGCTTACGAGGCAGGTGAGCAGTTTGCTTTTTTACCCAGTATGTTCCAACATGGTATGGATTTTGGGAGACAGAGGCTGGTTGGCTCTATCCCTCAGCATCCCCTGCTTGCTTGAGCCATGGCTGCTTATGAGGGAGGCAAACTGGTTGCTTTCTTTCCCAGTACCCTAAGTTCCAGTACTGTGTAGATATCGGGAGATGCTGGCTGATTCTTTCCCGGGGGTGCCTGCCACTCGCTCGAGCCATGGCTGCTTACCAGGGAGGTGAGCAGGTTTCTTTCTTTCCCAGTACCCTAAGTTCCAGTATGGTGTAGAACTCGGGGGATGCTGGCTGATTATTTCCCAGGGGTGCCTGCTGCTCGCTTGAGCCATGGTTGCTTACCAGGGAGATGAGTGGGTTTCTTTCTAACAGTGGGTCTCTCTACATTGTCATATTCTCCCTGTTGTTTGTTCCCTATGGGGTCATCTTTTTCTCTCTGAGGAAACACAGTTCTCAATGGTGGTAAAAGTTTCTGTCCACCTGTTGATCTCACATTACTGTTGTGGATTGTTTGGTTGATCCTTGCCTGTTTATATACACATCACCTTCATCTGACTACTCCTTTGGCAAAACAGTTACAACATTTTACATGATGCTAACTCCATTGCTCAACCCTGTGATTTATATTTTTAGAAATAAGGATGTGAAAAATGTATAAAGAAGGTGGAAGAGATAGTGTTTTCTGATAACATATAGAACATTGAATGTATAAAAATGTAAAAAGGAAAATATTTGTTACTGATATAGAAATAAGTTTGTGGAACATGCCTTAAAAATAGGATAGTTCTATGAATTATTAATATCAGGCTTCAGAGTGTTTTACTTTGTTTGAGAACAAACTTTGTTTCTGTGTTGACAATTCGGTGTCATTATGTGTAAAGATAATTTTATTTAATTATTTTTTAATTACACAAATGTCAGAAGATATTTCACATTCCCAAATTGTTGCCATTTAGAGGATGATTTGAAAACCCCTTTTAGAAGAAAATAAAAGTTAATTAAAAGTTTGTAGAAGAAAATTGAACAATTTTAAGAGAAAAGAAGTTTGTATATGAAACTGATCTTGATGAATGATAAAAACAGACAGGATTTAAGAAAAACAGAGAGAAAAACATGTACAGTACCTCAACTGTAAGTGTTTCTGACTCATCTGACATTATATGGAAGTTGCTTTTACTAATAACTGCTACAGTATGGCACTCTCATTTTGACTCACACACACACACACACACACACACACAAACACACACACAGGTTCTCCTCATCAAAAATATGAAAAGAAAAAAACTCTGCTTTCAAGTGAAGACTGATTTATAATAAATACATGAAAATATTAATATATATTAATGAAAGCTATAAAAGAATATTGTTTCATATGCACTAGTATTTTTTAGGGAAGAAAATAAATAAATTTTTGACAGGGAAGAAAATAAATAAATTTTTGACATGACATGAATCAAAATAATTTCCCAAGCCTGAGAGATGATTATTTCAAAATTTTATATCTAAAAAATTAATTTTTCAAGATGTTTCAATTCAATTCAAAATAGTTTTTGTATTTGGAAAACAAGGAATTTAGAAAAGCCATATACTCAATTTTAAGCAATTGTTTTAAATTTCTAGGCAAATTTTTGGATAACTATAAACCATTTTCTTCATTTTCTTCAGGATCCTTGACTATTAAAAGTGCAGAGGTGTAAACATCATAAGTTCCCAAATTTGGAGCCCAGTCACCTTTTATCTCTTCCTGTCAAACCACAGACGATTTTACCATGGATGATACCAAACCTAGTAGCCTAGTAACCTCATTGTATTCAAACATTGTTGGCAAAAATATGAATCAAATTTAATAAGAGCAATAAGAATAAAAAGAAACAAAAGGAAATTAGGGTTGCTGTGGAGAGCAACAATGGAAAAGGTAGGGAATTAAAAATGGGATGAATTGTAGGTTTCTTACACTTATTCTGCTCAATTAAAGAAGAGATCTATTCAGATTTCTTCTCTAGAATTCTGATAATGGAAGCTGACATTCAGGAGGCAGCAAGGTGAGGCTTGTGGAACAAAAGTGAATACCTGAGAGGCTGATACCATGTGAAAGGACACGTGTAGAACAAGCAGAGTTAGACACTAAAAAAGTAAAAACTAATAAGAAAATGATGAATCACATCCAAGATCTGAGCTTATTAACAATGCTGGAAATCAAGCTTCCTGGAATATTGACT
>PVJX010049346.1:0-11110 GCA_004027295.1 Dolichotis patagonum
TTCACTTAAGAGAATGGTCTCAAGTCATGTCCATTTATTTATAAATATCTCGATGTGATCATTCTTTATAGCTGAGTAGTACTCCATTGTATAAAAATGCCACAACTTTTTTATCCATTCCTCAGTTGATGGGCACTTAGGTTGTTTCCAAGATCTGGCTATTACAAATTGTGCTGCTATAAACATGGGTGAACATATAGAAAATATATAATTTAAGAATAAAAGACATGAGTGAAAAAGCAGGAGTGAACACAAATGAAATGCAAAGGTTATTCACAGAAATAATTTTTTAAAACTTCTCAAGCATAGGAAAAGGAAATGATATTCAGATAAGTGAGACATACAATACTCCAGCCAGCTATAACCAAAATAGATTTACACCCAGACATATAATAACCAAGATCCCAGAAATTCAATGTAACAACAGAAAATTTAAAGCTGTCAGAGAAAAGAAGCAGATCACCTACAAAGGAAAGCCCATCAAAATCATGACAAACTTCTTGACACAAACCATCAAATCAAGAAGAGCTTGGAGTGAAGTATTCCAAGTTCTGAAAGAAAATAACCTCCAACCCAAAATGATGTGCCCTGCAAAACTATCTTTCAAAATTAATGGAGAAACAAGATACTTCCATGACAAGGAATAACTGAAGGAATTCATGACAACCAAACCAACCCTACAAAAAATACTGAAGGACATTCTAGAGAGAGAAAAAAGACCATGTTTCAGGAACAGTGGCAGAGGGGCCTCACTGAACAGGGTAGACACTGGAATAAAGGGGAAAAGTAGACAACCAAAGACAGAAAAATAGCATGTCAGAGATGAGGCAGAGAAGATTGGCCATAATCTCTAATATAGTTGGCCTAGATTCACCAATAAAAAGAAAGACAGGCAGGGTGGATCAGGAGATAGAGTCCATCAATATGCTTTATATAAGAAATATATTTAACCCAAAAGGGGGTTTATAGACTGAAAATCAAAGATGAGAAACCAATTCTCCTTGTGACAGGGAATTAGAAAAAAGTGGGGATAGCTTGCCCATCAGCTGCAGATTGGTTAGAAAGCATGACACTTTTATACAATGGAAAACTACTCAGCTATAAAGAAAGATAACCTTATGGCTCTTATAGGTAAATGGATACAACTTGAGATCATTCTCAGAGGTAAAAATGTTCAGAGTCACTTAGGTGAAGAGTGGGTTGCCTCCCAATATAAAAACTAAAGGAGTTAGTGGGATCCAAAATGTGCAGTACATCCTGTGAAAGTGAAAGGGGGAGAATTGTCCAAAAGGGGAAGACAGTGACTATTGTTAGTTAAGTATCATGATTTGAAACCCATATTGTTTTCATTGTTCTGTTTAGTTTGTTTTTATTCTATTTTAGTTTACTTGTATTAGATTTCATGGCATGGACAGCTATTCCAAAGATAGCAGGATATATATGGTAACCATTTTTTATTTCCTATTAGCTTGATTTGAAGCCCTGTATTACTTTCATTGTTTTGTTTTGACTGATTTTATTCAATTCTGCTTTGTTTGATAGTATCAAGTCTGATAGTATAGGCAACTACTTTGAATACAATAAGATGCACTACAATATATACCCAATGTGGTTTGACTATTATCTTCTTTTGAAGTCATATAATGTCTGCACTGTTTTGTTTTTATTGGTTTTGTTCTGTACTGTTTTGTTTGATTTTATTATGTCTGATGATATGGGCAATTCTTTTGAAGATAACAAGACCCCTTATGGTAGCCATTATTGATTTTCTTGTATTTTTTTCTTGTATTTTTGTTTTTAAGTCATGCACTATTTTCATCTTTTAGTTTTGATTGATTCTATTTTGCTTTGTCTCATTTGGTTTTATTCTCTTCAAAAGAATACTCTCACTATAGGGACATTAGAGAAAAAATTAGATTGAGAAGGAGAGAAGAGGGAAGATAGTAAAATATTTAAACAATCCGGGTATGTCATATGCACATAAAATATACAGAAACAAAACCCTCCATTCTGCATAACAATACCCTAGTAGAATAAACCCCCAAAGTGAAAGAAAAACACTACCACCACAGCCTCTGAAGCAAAATAAAAGATGATTTCTTGTTTCCTATGGTGATCTATAAATATGGTGTCTGTCTGAATTTCTCTACATCATTTTCAGTAGAGAATAGGAGGAAGGCTTTCATTTTCAACTTAACATTGTCCTGAAAATTAACTAAACAAACAAATGTGCAACATTTCAGGCATGTGTATGCTCTCTTCCTTTATTCACCTATTATCAAGGAAGAATGTTATTTTGCTAGTAAACTTTCATTTTTCCTTTATAATATAAATATATTCAAATTTATGTTTAGTATTTTTCTTGAAGTATGTTTTATTATACAAAGATAAGACCTTAAACAATTTTTCAAGATTTAAGCAGAGACAGTAAAAATTTTGGAAGTACTGATTATGCAGCCATTAAAATTGTCTTTTAAATCAACATAATTGAATGGTTTAAGGCAAATCTCACTGTTTCAGCCTTCATTTTTATTCTCTTGAAAAGTATCTATATACAGGTAAATTCAAATTTAAAAATATTAATTTAATCAAGACAGTTTTCAATGGTAAACTTGCTTAACTCTCTATCTGAGGGTAACTGACCACTTAAGAATTCATAATAACCAAGAAATTCACTTGTATTTCACATATTTTGCTATATATTTTCTAATTTTATCTTGCTCTATAGTTTCCAGTCAACATTCTCCAAAAATAAAAAGCATTTTTCCTACAAATTATTAACTCCATAGCGTCTTACTTGAACTATTCTCACCATAGTCAACATGCAACAATATCACTCTGGAATGTGTGCTCAGAGTTCCAACCTGGTGTTCCAAGGATGGTAAGTGACTCCTGCTGGTGACTGCACACTTTGTACATTTTATTCAAAAACATTTTCATGCAAACACCAAAAAAGTTAACTTTTTCATCTCCACTGACTCCTATGTCAAGAAAATAAATTCATATTTCCTTGTGATATAAGACCTCAAAATAATATAGGAGAAATATTATAACTTCCAAATTGCTAGAGGTCAGATATTCTAAGTTCTTGTTGCCTAAAATCAAATTAATTCTATAGCACAACAGAAGTTAAGAGTAGGAGATTTTATTGAGGAGGAGACAGCTCCTGAAAGACAGCAGAGGGCCTGACTGGGTTGTCAAAGAGTCTACTTCTTAAAGGAGGTTTTGTAGCATAAAATGATGAAGCAGTACAAAATCACAAGGTGGGACAAAACTATGATCCATCAATAAGGTTACAAGTGTAATCACTTAGGTAATGTTGATCTAGTGCAGAAGCAGATCATGTAGCAAGTGTACATGGACAGAACAAAAAACCTTTTCAGGAAAGGTCAGATCCTAGGGTCTTGGTCACCCAAAGAGGTGACTGATGTCTATCCAGACTTTATTGCACCAGGTGCTACTACTCATTGTATCCCTTAGTAAGGCATGAAGGCCTGGTCATTCTGTCTTTAGCTTGAGGCTTAATGTCCAACAGCTGTGCCTCTTACCACAGTTGTAATGTGTTTTCATCTTTTATACTGACTCTCTTGAGGGTCCAGCACTGTCTGATTGCCTTTAATATTTCTAACTAACTTAACTGTGTATAATATTTGGGATAAGAGGGAAAAATAATAATTTTATAATTTATTACTTTTTATTTTTACCCAATGAGAAATAGACTAACATTTTTATTATCAAGAAAGTGTATAAATACAAATCATGACCTGCTGTATCAGCAAACTTGATTCATCAACCAAAGTATCTCACATAAATGTACTTGAAAAAAAACAAGCTAAAAGTTGAAGCCCTTATGTATACTTCCTTCCCAAAGTCACTGTTTGCTCACCCTTTAAGCTTAGGAAGATGTGAACCTAAACCCAAGGTCAATCCTTGGAAGGAAGGACCAGGGGAGAAAGTTGCATAGTCGGATAGTGATCTTTATGGGTAAGGGATGCTAGAGATTAGGATACCTGAAAACTGACTCCCAGGGCAACATCCCTATTGCAGTGTGAGCAGTGAATAAGAGAAAGGCCAGAGTATGAGTCACCAAAGTTTCTGGCTCTCCAGGGATATAGATTTCCAGTAAAAGTTAAGACTAATTCAGAGGCACAGGATTGTGGAAAGCTAAACATACAGAAAGGTAAGAAGTAGATCACTGTAGCACAAAATTGGGATCAAGCCCAGAAGTTTGAAGACCCTCAAATATTATGCTGAATAGATTAAAATAGGGTACAGCATAAAAACATACCAAAATCCAACAACATATCACAAGGAGACTGAACATAAATAAAAGGATCTTCACAATAATAACAGTTTCTCTCTCCTCACTGATCCTTAACTCAGTACAAAAACAATTTTTTAAAAATGAGAAAACAAGACAAGAAATTTCCAAAAATCCCTGGCTCTGCAAATCTGATCTCAAGGATGATGATAAAGAGGAAGCTATAGGAAAAAAACAAATAATAAAGAGATAAAAGAAAGATCATATA
Source organism: Dolichotis patagonum (assembly GCA_004027295.1). Lineage (NCBI taxonomy): Eukaryota > Metazoa > Chordata > Mammalia > Rodentia > Caviidae > Dolichotis > Dolichotis patagonum. The sequence continues at coordinate 4,530 of PVJX010049346.1, forward strand.
AGCAAATGAATAAGATATTTAATGAGAATAAAGAAGATTTAATTAAACATACAAAGGATTTTGCCAATAAATGATGAGCTTAAAAAGAAACAAGATACTAATTGAATTAAGTAAGATAAGCTATGCATGAATGACCACTTCAACATAGCATTGCAATGTATGAAAAGAAACCAAACAGATACATGATATAAAAATTCAGTGGGAAGCTTGTGTAGAAGATTTAACCAATGTGAGGACTGAGTGTGAAATAGACAGGACAGATAAAGTGTATCATAAACTCATTAATGCTCTAAAAACAAGAAGCCATGAATCCGGATCAAACAGCTGCTAGATATCTTAAAAACTCGACTTCAGAATTACAGAACTAAAGAAAAACTTAGGAAATAACTAAAAAATAATAAATTATTTATTCACTGAAATCATAATGGAAAATCTCTAAATTGATGGAAAAAAAATTATAATCCAACACAACAGCAGAGAGAACTCCAAATAGCATGACCAGACAATACCACCATAATACATAAAATCAAAATTTCAGATATTCAAAAAAAGATAATAGTAAAAGATTTTTTAAAAAACCAAAATAATCTGTAAAGGGGTTGCTATGGATAGGAATTGCTGTGGATTTCTCCACATGGACATTAAAGGCCAACAGAACCTGTAGTTAAGTTTCTCAAGCCCTAGATGAAAACAGTTGTCAACCTAGACTTTCATGTTCTGCAAAACTGACTTTAAAATTTGACAGAAAATAAAGACATTTCACGACAAAGAAACCCTAAGGAAATACAGTCTCTAAGTCAGTATTAAAGAAAATTCTCCAGAGAATTTTAGAAAGAGACAGGGAAACAACCAAAGAGACCAAAGAAAAGTATACATCTGATTGGAAGAGGATTTTATTTTATTTTATTTTATTTTATTTTATCGAGAAAAAAACAGAAAAATCAAGATGCAAACAAAAAACAAATAAAAGCAAAATGATGACAACTACAACAACCGAAAAAACTTGAGATATAGGATTTCAAAACAGCATGATAGATATTTAACAATGGTTGTCAGATTGCATATTGTTATCCTGAAAGTAATTGCTCAGGCTACCAGGTACTGGCATGAAAGATTGACCAAGCAATATAATTTCCCTTTGAGCAGTTTGGAAGATTTTTAACACAAGGGAAAACAAAAGAGTCAGAACTGGGAAAATAATGCAATGAAAAGATTCAATAACACCTTACAATAAGTACTCTTCATGTTTATGGTATCAATCCCACAACTGAAAGAACTTCACTGGAAGATTGAATTTAAAAATGTGACCTTGTGTTTCCTGCAGAAGGCACCTCATGCATCCAAAAAGGAAGTACATAGACTGAAAATGAAAGGATGGAAACTTATACCCCATATAATCACAGCAGAAAAACAACAGTGGCTATCTTATTTTCAGACATCAACTCAAAATTTACCAGAAGACAAAGCATGACAGTGAGAGCTGTGTGGGAAACCTAAGGTAAGCAAACTAGGGATGTGGAAGGTCAGCTAGAATGGGCAACAGTGTTGGTGGCTCAATGCTGATGGTTCTAGCCATTGCAGATTGTATCACCAGGTGGTTCCTGTGCACCTGGGTGCACTGGGTTAGCAAGAGGCATTGTCTGTTTGAGGTAGAGCGAACCTGTCCTTGGATAAAATCTGTTAGGCATCCTATCAAGCAAAGGCTGACCAGCAGCAGAAGCAGGACAGGGGCCAAAGAGCCACGGATGGGGAGAAGCCATGACCACCACCCCACCACAGGGAACCACCACTCCTTGCCTGCTTTTTTTGTTCATTTGTTATTTTTGTTTTTGTTTTGAGCCTGGTGACCTGGTCTTGAAGACTTTGGACTTTCTAGCGAATGAAACCTGTCCTTTGTAGATCTATGGTAGAGTCGGAGATTTTGTTGATTTTTCCTGATATCTCTTTTGAGAGCTGTTGATGGGCTGTGGCCAACAGGGCTACTCTTGTCACTCTGGCTCCCACACCTGTGGAAACTCCTAAACCTAACAGCAAAGGGATGAGGATTGGGGCCTGAGGGTGCCGTCTGGTGTGGGTTAGGGTGGGGAGTCTTGTCTTGTTGACTTATCTAGTTTGGGAGTGAAGAATATCAGCATGCAGGTCCCAATCCAGCTGTCAGGGAGACAGAGATAGGCAGAGGTTCTGTAGAGCCAAGATCGTCTTGAAGTATTTAATTATAGAGATGTGACTGTTTGTCAAGGTGCTGGGAGGTGTGTATGGTAGGGAGTCTTGTTATGTGGTAGGTGTACCATTTGGGAGGGCTTGAAACCCAAGGGGGAGGTAAGAGCCATCTCCATTGGAGAGAAGAGGTGTGGTGTTAACAGTAGCATGGTCCTGAGGCAAATGTAGGGTAATGGTGAAGTTACAGTTAGAGGGGAGTAGGTGTCCCAGGGGGACTCCTAGAGGGCCTTCATGGGAGATGTATAGTATGGTTTTAAAGAAAAGCTGGACATTGGAGATTATGGACCTTAGAATAGAATGGCATGGAGGAACCCTTTGAGTGTATGCAAAAGCTATATCACCATGTCTGTGGTTTTGTTTGTAGTTTTTCATCTTCTGGATTTTTTATCATAGGTAGGGTGCCAGGAAGACTTGGCGAGAGTCCAAGTTGTGAGTGAGAGGGGGTAGCCTCAGAGGCAGAAGTGTACACGGTGACACAAAGCCAGCAGCCTTTAGCCAGGGAAGGACTAGATTGATTTAGTAGAGAATGGGCCAGTTGTAGGTTCCTAAGAAGGTACTTAGGAATCTCCGGAGTGAGGAGGGCACCTTCGATGAGGCTATCAGAGGGGGAAATTTAGGTAGGGTGAAGCCAGAGGTAAGCAACAGGAGGTTGATATAGCCAGGCGCCATCTCAATATCAGTCTGGGAAATGCCTGGGAGCACACACAGGAATGCAGATTGCTAATACAAAAAGAAGAAAGATGATAACCAAAAGACTCCTTTTTGTGAGGCTCAGTCAGTTGGGGTGACTCTAATTAGGGCAGGTGTGAGCAGAAGGACCACAGGGTGGTGTGTAGGCAAGGAAGAGGGGAGGTAGCAATATATGGAATTATCTAAGATACTGGATGAGGGGGCGGACAGGAGCTGAAGACTAAGGTCTGGGAGATAGGTGAGAGGCCGGAGGTCTTCCGCGAGGCAAAGGGCTGGAAGAATGGCAAAGAGGTGGACTTTGTCTAAGGACTGAAAGAGGCAGAGTTTCTAGGTAATAAGACTTTTTTTCCAGGGGAATATAGGTTTAGGGCTCTCTACCAGGGAACTAGGGAAAAGGAGGGGTTTTGTCTAGGGAAGAAGAGGTCTTAGAGGATGAGATTGAGGGAGGTAGACAAGGGCTTCTCTTAGTGCACTGGTGAAGTATCAGATAAAGCAGCGTGTTTATTCCTCAGGGATGCAGGTGAGGTGAAGCTGGATTGGGGACAGCCAGGTGGAGGAGCAGGGAGACCTATCTGGAGGTTACTTACTCCTAGGAGGGGCCTTTTTAGGCTGGAGAGATGTGTCTAGGCAGATTTTTCTAAAAGCTTGGTGCTGTAGGGGTGCTCAACACCAGTGTGTGGCTTGGTCTATTTGGGCTTTAATGATGACTGGGTGAGGTCTTGGACCCACATTTGGTCTCCTGGTTGGATGTGTAGGGAGACTGGGGAGTTGGTTGAGGCAGTAATGGTCTGTGTGGATGCTCAGGAGGCTTCTGAAAAGAGAAAGGAGGGGGAGGTATCTTTGGGAGCCAGCATGAGGTGCCATCAATTACCACAACAGAGATGTGCACTAAAAACAACTGCCCTGAGAAAGAGGGGAGAATGGAACTGGGTGCCCACATGTCAATTAGAAATAAAGCAGCCTTACCTTCCACCAAGAGAGTCACCACAATCTGGCAGCTGTGATGATCAAGGGGCATCCAAGACCATCAGGGCATGTCAGTCATCCAAGGCCCAATCATAATGGAGGGGACAGGAGTGTTTGGTGGGGCATCCTGGGAAGGGACTCCTGTGGCAAACCTGGCTGCCAAGGGACAGTCTGACTTCCAGTGAGGACCCCTACACATGCGATATGGCTTGGAGGGGTGTCTAGGGTTAGGGTACTCATTGGCCCAGTGGCCTGAATGTTGACACCTGAAGCAGAATCTTGAGGGGACAGCTCCCCTTTTTGTTCGTTTGGATCTGTTTGGATTCTTTTTTTAAATTTTATTTAAAGAGAAAAAAAACAAAACAAAACAAAACAGAATAAAGGGTAGCAACAATACAGAAATTCCAAGGAAAAAAGGAAAAGAACAACAACAAAAAAATCCTAAGAAATTATTACTTGACAAATTACATACTGACTTCTTGGCAATAGTTGTTCAAATTACAAAGTTAAAACATGTAAAGTAGACATTCAAACAGTGAGACTGTTAACAGTTCTGCTCCACGATCTGACACAAACAGCTATATGGTAATCCATCTTACCCACTCAAATGTACATGCAATTATATCAAAAGGGTAAAATTAAACACAACAAAACAGAACAAAGCAATCACAAGAAAGCAATGTAAGAGACATAAATTTCAAAACTAGACAATCGGAGATATTCACTCTCTATCATATTGACTTTTGTTTTCTTCCAAATAGTTGTCCATATTGTCACATACAGGGAATTCACATGAAACAACATAGTATGGAATTGATCTGAGCAGGATGAGGGGGGCATTTCAGGTCTTCAAGACCAGGCATTAGGGAAGCCAAGAATGGCCGTCATAGTATCTCTCATTCTCCTCAAAACAGCTGTCCATACCTTCATATGTGTTGAACTTAAACAAGACAAAGCAAGCTATAATCACTTTGAACAAAAAGTGATGGTTTTGCTTGATTTCACATAATGACATTATGGAATCAGCATTGGGTATTGTAGTGTCTCTTTTTCTTCAAAATAGTTGTTCATTTCAACATGTGTTATATAGTTGGTTCTTATAAACTGTTTATAAGCTCTACACATACATGAGTCTCTAAATGTATATCTATCCTTTCTGTATTAGAGGTAAAAACAAAACAAAGCAAGATAAAACAAAACAATTTGTAGTAAAGCATGAGGCAAAAAAGTCACATAAAACTGCAATACAAGGTGATCTACAATGGTTTCCATGATGTCTCAGCAGTATATAACAACATTAATAAAAATGAAGCATTGGAGATATTATAAGATTTCAAAAGCAAGTAATAATCAAACCAGAGTGGGTATCTTAGTGAATCTTCTCATCTTCAGTGTAGTTTCCTATACTCTTAGAATTGAGGCTATCCATCATAACAGATTTAAATAAAATCAGTCAATACAAAGTAGCAATCTAACAAACCAGATTCAAATAAGATCAGTCATAATAAGACAGCATAAGTTATAAAGGGTTTCAGATTAAGTTGATAGGAAATTAGGGATGATTACCATAATATGTCCTCTTATTTTTGGGATAGCTGACCATGTCCTCAAGTCTAGTGTAAGTAGACAAACTGGAACAGCACATAATCCATCCAAGCAGAGTGGTGAGAATAATGTAAATTTTAAATCTTGTTACCCAGTTAACAATATCCTCTGCTTCCCTTTTTTAGACAATTCCTCCCCTTTGACTCCCATAGGGTGCACTGCTTGTTTTGGGTCCCACTGCCTCCCTATATAGAGCATCTCAATGGATCCTATCTCCTGATTTACCTTGCCTATGTTTCTCTCTGTTAATATTTCAAGGCCATCTATACTAGAGATTATAGCCAATCTTCTTTGCCTTATTTCTGCTATTGTTTTTCTGCAATTGGTTTTCTATATTTCTGTTCCACTCCACTATCTGCCCTGTTCACTGAGGCCTCTCTTCCACTGTTCCTGAAATGCTCGTATTCTTGTTCTCTCTCCCTAGAATGTCCTTCAGTATTTTTTGTAGGGTTGGACTGGTGGTCACAAATTCTCCAAGTTCCTCTTTGTCATGGAAGCATCTTGTTTCTCCATTAATTTCTAGAGAGAGTTTTGCAGGATACATCAATCTGGGCTGGAGGTTGTTCTCCTTCAGCACTTGAATTACTTCACTCCAAGCTCTTCTTGACCTGATGGTCTGTGTCGAGAAGTCTGCCATGATTTTGATGGGTTTTCCTTTATAGGTGATCTGTTTCTTTTCTCTTATGGCTTTTAATATTCTGTTCTTATATTGAATTTCTGGTATCTTGATCATTATGTGTCTGGGTGTAGCTCTGTTTGGGTTGTAGGTGGCTGGAGTTCTGTATGCTTCATACCTCTGCATATCATTTCTTTTTTCTATGCTTGGGAAATTTTCCTTAATAATTTCTGTGAATAGCCATTGTAATCCCTCTGTTTTGATTCCTGCTTCTTCCTTCAAATGCTTTATACTTAAGTTATAGATCCTCTTGTCATCTTCCAGTCTTTGTATCTTTACTGCCTGCTCCCTTGTTATTTTTAAGAGATCTTCCCTTTCATGATCACACATTGCAAGCCTGTGTTCAATTTTTGATAGTCTATCTTTGGTTTCTTTCAAGCAGTTTTGCCAGCTTTTTATGGAGTCTTTAGTTTCCTAATAATCT
>PVJX010049347.1:0-11123 GCA_004027295.1 Dolichotis patagonum
GGAAGTCTTCACAGAAGTGAAATGTGGACTTCAACTCAGCCTGGACAGGTCCTTGACTTCCACTGCGGGAAAAAATTTTAGGACACACCAATAAGATGCATAGGCAGATTTATCAGGCAGCATTGTAGAAGCACACACTCAGAAAACAGACTACGGGCACTCAAAGGGGAGACACGCTATTGAGATAGGAGACAGGACCGTAGCTTAGACTGGAGGGAGGGGACCCTACAGTCTGTGCAGCACTGCCTCTCCATTATGTGAAAGTTCTGAGGGTTCCCTTGAGGTGTGGGTAGCACAAAATGACACAGATGCCATGAAGAGCTCCCTAGCCTGGCTTCCTCATGGTGGCCTGCCCTGGGTTCCTCAGGGTATATACATTTTTCCATCTTTTATATCCCAGTCTCACTCTGTAGAGCCAGTTTCTCCCTTCTCCTTCACTTTTGCTCTCTCAAATAAACCTTGTCATCATTTTTGTTGGTCATGTTCAAATCATCGTTCAAGACGAGAAAACTTGGAAACCAAGAGGTGGGCATCCAAAACCTAGTAGCTCTGTGGTCTGGGGTTGGGATATATATGTGGTTTTGGTAGTATCTTCTAAAATAGATGATCTAAGATGTTTTGCCTAAAAACATTCTTTAAAGCATTTGCATCTATCTTTTTTCTTATACACTTTAAAAAATGTGTTTTATTAGTACACATTAATTTTGTTTCTCTACCTGTAGGTCAGATTGTTGCCCTTTACTTTATTGACTGAGTTAATTTGTGGACTTACAATATCTTTAAGAGATTTGCAAGTGATGGGCCTGGAAGAAGAACAAATAAGCCTAGGAGGTAAATGTACAAACAACCCTGTATAACTCTGATCATGTCTTAAAACTATGATTTCCTTCTCTCCTTTCTACCTATCTTCATCTCTTCTATCTTACCTCAGTTTGGCATACAGTTGGTACTACTGACACACTATTAACTAATGATCAGACTGTGATGCTAGATACTGGCTTGTGGACAATTCATAAGTTGTAAATAATGTCTCTGGTGGTTACAGATTTCTTGCCCTGTGAACATTAACCAGTTCTATACCTAATTTAGCAGCCTCATCACAACTTTCTTCCACTGGCATTACAAACAAGTGTTTTCAAACCATTTTATTGCTTAACCATTTTATTGCTTAAGGACCAGAGCAATGTTTTTCAGACAGTTTATGCAAATACTCATAGCTCCAATAAAGATGACTCCGGGGATGATCTGAGCATCCACCTGCAGAAGAATTAAAACACTGTCAACCTGAGGGGGTAGAGTGGGTGTTTTCTGGAGCCCCTTAGGTACCAATCTCAGCAAAGGTGGTGGGAGCGATCTATTTCCATAACTCACACTTCCTTCATTTAGGAAATTATTGATTCAAATATGCAAAAAAGCCCGAGGCAGGGACTAAGTAGGTGTGAAAGACAGCCTGATGGCTCTGCTTCGCATCAATTAGCATTTCAAAAAGTGTCAAGGTGCTGGAAGACCTTTTTTTAATTGCTGTTAATCAGAGGTTCTACAGGGAGCAAAGAGCTCTCTATGGGTGCAAACCCAGTGCAAAAGTGTCCAAAAAGGGAATGAAAGGGTGTCTAAGAATAGGGAGTGGGGTGGCACTGAGACATAGCCCACCAGGCAGACCACGACCAGGTACTTTACTGAGCTCTTAACCTGTTACTCATTAAAAGTAAGGTTTGTGTTTTCTTCTGAAACATGCTTTTGCAAAAACAGTGACTCTTCCATATAATGACACAAATGGGGAATTAAAAGCAGAAAAAAAAGCCTCACCTTCATTTTTTACATATCTCCTTTACTACCTTAAAACTTTAGGTCAGATCCCTGCTTAGGTCTGCGTAAAGTCTTGTGAATACACTTAGGGAAGTCTTTCTAAAAGTCGGCAGTATAAAGTTGATTAGCCTTGAATTTACATAAAGTATCTCCTTCCCCTTTGAAACTAGAGACACCAAAATAAGAGATTTACAGGGACATTCAAGTACCAGTAGGCATCTAGAAGCCTGTGGCCATTTTTCCTAAACCTATGATCATCTTGGATTCCATCAAAGCCTCCACAAAACTGAGACTGCCTCAAGCAGAAAGGACTTTCTCATAGAGACCAGATTGCCAAGAACCTTTCCAGAGTTGTCTTGCACAACCAGAGTTGAGATAAGGATCGACCAGCCCTTGCCCCCCTCAGCCATTTTATAAAATCTGGCCTTCTTTCTTTGTTAACAGGCCAATCAAACCCTCTGCATCCACGTCACACCCTTTCAGCTCCTCAAACTGAAGTTTCTTCCTGTTTTCTCTTACTATATAACTGTGCCTAGAAAAGTTACCTAAGCCTCTCAGTGGACAAGTCCTGAAATGCTTTTCCCTGATGATTAGATCAGGAACCTCCCTGGGCTGAGTTGCAGTCCCCATCTCCTCTTTAGGGCTACTTCTTTGGACTCTGTGCTGTGTCAGATCTTCAGCCATTAGTTGGAAAAGGGAACATATAAGGGGATTTCAGAATTCTTAAGCTTCATTCGCTACAGAATATGTTGAATTTCACTCAGCCTCAGTCTCAGAGTTGGCCAGTTGCCTTTAATATCTGTGTGTGTGATGCAGAGACAACTCCAAACACCAAGAGAAAAGGTGCCTTTATGTTCCTCTCCTGTCACTTGATTGTATTCTTTTAAAGGAAATAGAGCCCATCAGTGCAAAATCATTCTCACTTTATTACTGAGGATATTTTCCCTTTGAGCAGCTGAGGGTAGGATACAGGCAGGAGTCTGAAGAGCTGATATGATTTAGCCAGGGTGGAAATAAACAAAGAGTACTGGAGTGACAACAAGGAGAGGGTGTGTGTTCAGAATTCTAGCAAGGGAGTCGTCCACACCACCATGAGCTGTGCTGGCTTGCAGAGACTCAGGGGCCCACTGGGGAGTAAAAAATGCTTTAAAATGGAAGAGGAAAGACTTCAGATGAGCCCTGATTGGAGGCTGAAGGGGAAGTTGGATGCTGGCTGGCTAGGAAAGGGACAGATTTTAGATGACCACTTAAGGATGCATATTTGAGTTTCTCTGGTTGGTTCTGAGAAGGCAGGGCCAAAACGTCAGGAAACTGAGCCACTGCCAAGTGCTGTCCTCTCTGAGCGGAGCGCTGCAGAGGGTTTGATTTGGTTTTCTAAGCTGGTTGCTATGGAAATCATAGGTCAGAATTCCATCTTTATATGTTGTCTAGTCACTGTCCATTTGTACATTTAGCCTCTTGCCAGGGTTTTTCATTTTGTTTTTCTGGTTGATTGGTTGATTTTATTTATTTATTTATTTATTTATTTATTTATTTATTTATTTATTTTTTGAGACATGGTTTGGTCACATAGTTCAGGCAGGTTTTGATCTTACCCGGAGGCCAGGTGGGCCTTTGCCTTGCGTTGTTTTGCGCACAGATTAAACATTGCTCACAAACAGCTCAGGTGATGGCAGTGAGCCACGACACATAGAAATGATGGCCTAGTAATGTCTCTAGTGTCATTTTTCCCATGTCAGACCCTGGATGGAATTGTTTTACAAACCTGGAGGCCATCATTTCAGGGATGGCCAGTCTCTCATCAGAGAATTTCCACCATCCTCTCTTGATATAATTTCCAGATTCTTGAGCAAACCAGGCTTTTTCATTTGAAGAGTAATTAGGGGTTTCCAGGAGAGAAGGTTCCAGGATGGGGCATAGCTACGGCCTCTCTTTTGGTTCCCTGTCTGCCTTTTGGTTTCCTCTAGCTTCTAATGCTCTAATCCATCTGGGTCCCCTGCACATAACAGTCACCTTTTTCGGAGCCCATATAGCATCTAGGAGCTATAAAAAAAATATTTTTTTGTACTTTATTTCCTTTTCTCCAGCAGTTAGGAGCTTTCTCTCTTTATATATATATCCATAAAAATGTAAAGTAGCAAAAGTATGTTTGGAATCAGTACTGATGTTATAACGCTTTTTTGTGTTTTGCTAGTAAAGAGCCCTTGTCAAGGCCTCTAGCTCCACTGTTTGTGCTGAGATTCCAGTGGACAGAGGCTGAGCCTGCATCACAGAGTCTAGCATCACTACTGTATATCCTGTCTGGCAGATACCTTCTAGTACAAAACCACTTAACAGCAGAGTCTCTGAGGAGTCAATCTGTGCAATCTCCCTGATTTGAGAATACTTCGTCCACTGTTTCCACACTGTAATGAAAGCAAGGTGAACTAGGAGCAAAAAGCCAGGTTAAGAGTTTTCACTCTTTCTAATGTTATGCAGGGATCTTTATCTAGGAACCCCTGATACTGAATGATCCTCGGATTGGTAACTAATGGTGACCTTTCCAGTCCATCAAGATTAGTTACTTTTCTCTAGTTGCTGAGACAAAATACCCAACACCCAAAGTTAAAGAAGGAAAGGTTTATTTAGCTCACAGTGGAGGTTTCAGTCCATAAATGACTGTGTTATAGTTTGTGTCTAAATGCCCCTCCAAAGCCTACGTAGTCATGGGGTAAGGCTCTTCAGAGGTGGCTAAATTTAGAGTTTGTGATTGATTCATGGCCCAATGCTGGGGTTAAAGGTGTGAGCGCTACAGCTTTAGGGTGGGTACCCTGCATACAGTATAAGGGATAGAGTCTTCTCTTTCCCTGTTGTTGCTTTGCTACTTTCTGCCTACCATGACTGCTCTCCTCTGCCAAACTACCCTACCTTGGAGCCAGGCAATTATGTACTGAAACCTCGACAATCTGTGAGCTGAATAAATCTTTCCTCTTTTAACTGTGGGTGTCAGGTATTTTGTCTCAGCTGCAGGAGAAAAATGACTAAGACAGGCTGGCTCCAAGGCAGGGTGGCACATGGCAGAGGGTCAACCATTTATGGCAGTGGAAGACAGCAAACGCAACAAAACAGCAAGACAAGAGACTTTCTGCCCCATATGGTATATACAGGCTACCCACCCTAGAATGGGTGTAGAACTCACACCATTAATCCTAGCCAGAACTATGCCAAACCAATCAATGTACTAATCATACACCCTTAATCCTAGCACTGCACACTCTAGATTCAGCCGCCTCTGAAACAGCCCTATGACTACATGAGGCTTTAGAAGGACAACTAGACACAAATCATAACAAGTTTACAACTTCATATAGTACTCAAATAGTCATGGTTCCAAGGTCAGCTTGTCCTGAATCAGCAGGCAGTGGCAGCAAGTGCTCCAAAACACAGAGGCCATCCTAGGGTCACAGAGCCTAACTGTTTGATAAGTATGCCACTGGGCAATGCCAAGATCCCATGACCTGAGTTAGGACTCCAATGGCCATTCTCGTCCACTCATGGATACATAGAAAGTCAGACTTGGTTATATCGGCAATCTTAAGGCTGGGGCCTCAGTTGGGAATTCTTTGATTTGTTTAAACTCTCTTTCCTGGTCAACTGCCCAGAGGAGTGGCTCCTCTCCACCACCCCACCATGGCTTCATGTCAATTTAGCTCTAAGTGAGATATACCTTTTAGGCTAGCAAAATGGCCTTTTCCTTAGGACCCCAGTGACTCCAACAGTAGTTGAATGTTTGGAAAACAGTCCAATGGGCTACATCACTATTGATTATTCAGCCCTGCTGTCTACTATAAAGTCCATCAGTTGCACTCTAACTTCCATTGTGACCATGGACTCCTAGGGGGTCTAAGGAGATGGAGTCCAGTCTTGCCCATCTTCATAACCTTCAGTTCCTCCTAGTCCCATGAAGCTGGCATCTGGCTCCTTCTGGAGGTAACAGTCTTTATCCAGTGGTCTTCTGGTTTTATAATTTTCATCATCTCTGTCATTTTTCTAGGCATTCATTTTCCTAGTGTCTTTTCTTTTTGCATTGTGCACATTGATCTCTATCTAGTCTTGTCTGATTCTCAGCTCCTTGCCTGGTTTGGCCCCACTGTCAACTGTGTCTACATCTCTGCCCTTTGGTGCCTTCCATTCTCCTCCCCATGAGCACTGCTGCCAACAGATCTGCTTTCTTTTTGAGCCTCCAATTGGCTTCCCATTTAGCCTCTTGGTCACAGTTAACATACACCTTGGTGGCCACTTCTAAAAGTTGGGTCACATTCATGCTAGAATAATTGTCTACTTTCTGTAGTTTTCACCTGGTATCTTCCTAAGCCTATTGCATGAAGACTGAGTTTACCATGCACTGATCTGCAGTGACCTCAGGCTTAAATGAATTGTAGAACCAGAATGCTTCACAGAGCCTTTGGTAAAACTTGCTGGGACTTTTAGGAAACCTTTTTTTTTTTTTTTTTTTTTGACAGGGTTTCATTACATAGTTCAGGCTGGTCTGGACTCACTATGTAGCGCAGGCTGGTTTCAGACTTACAGTGATCCTCCTTTTTCAGCCTCCCAAGCTGAAGCATGCACCACCACATCTAGCCTTGGAGTACTTTTGAAATCTTTTCCAATACTGATTGTGCTCTTTCTACCTTCTTTTGTTCCCAAGGCTCTGAACAGAGATGAATTTTCTTTTACTTTTGTTTTTAGGCTCACTTCAGGCTAAAAATGTTTTATTCTACGCCACTAGACAGGGCTGTCACTATGTAGGTCTGGTCATGACTATGTTCAGCCATGAGTCAATGTAAGAAAATTGGTCCAGATGCCCTAGCTGTCCTCCATTCCCAATCACCACCTGATGTAACTGTCCAATCATTAACCTACCTAGGGTCTCTTGGGTTGCCACCCAACATCAAAGAAGGGCCAATCAGCATCACAAAGAGTTCTCAACGTCTGGGGGAGTAGGTAGCTTTACCCTAGTCCTTTTGAGCAACAGATTTAGAAAGATCAGCCTGGACTCTATCGAACCAAGAAGAAAACATACATATTTATTTTGATAGACTACTCCACAAGCTTTTTTTTGACATACATGACCTTTCCAGTTTTGTCATTATGTTTATCTTTCTAGCAAGACAAACCTTTTATCATACATAATCCTTTGATATCAAAAGTTTATCTCTTATACTTATAACCTTTTTAATGTATTTTTTCTAACCCACTTACAAACTTTTCATAACAAATTTGGCTGTAGCCACTTGGATTTTAAAGTGTGCCCCCTCCCTGCCTTTTTTCTTTTCCTCTTTTGCTCTCAAATTGTTACATTTTAAACTTGACTGGCTGTTAACAGGCTTTTAAGTAGCTTTGAATCAGTGTTCTTAAGCCAGCAGAAAGCGAAAAGAGAGAGAGAGACAGCAAGTTAGTCCTGTATGGTTTAAGAATTTATAAGACACAAGAAATACTTTCAACATATTAAACAACACTACCAGCCTAAATTAGAAGCCAAAAGTAAATTTATCAGTTAGCTAAGATTTGTAACCCAATTTTTCTCTTGTCCATGGGAACTTTCCTCAAGGGAAAGAGGGGTTGAGCCCCACAATTTATTTAGTCTCCTTTTTGGTCTTTAGAGAAACAGAAGATTCTGATCACCTTTTTGGCTCCTTTTAATTTCATTTCATTTCATATTTCTGAACCAAAGATAAACTTTTTTATTAGCATAAATTCTAACTGGATAGGTTTTGGTGCTTTTTCTCCCATATCCTCCCTGTCATGGGACAAATAAATAACTCTCTCATTGACTTTTGCTTGAGGCCAATTAGGTTTCCTCCCTTTTTATGAATTCATCCCCTATTTCTTAAGCCAGACACTGCCCCAATTCCAAAGCTTTCCCAAAGGAACCAGTTTTTCTCATCTATTTAAGACCCCTGGAAATCTATGCTAAGCCAGTGACCCTACAAATTCTTGTTTCTCTGTAGTCAAGGATCCTGAGCATGATGCCTTGGTCTCTGGCTTTCTGACCCCACTGGTGTCTCCTGGTCCCTGCTGCTTCTCCTGCAAAACCTCCCCAGGCCTGGCAGGATGCAGTCATAGCTTCTCAACTCTGGCCACCCAACCCCAGGCTGAGGCTGCTCCAGCTTCCAGACACTTGCAGGCAACACCAGGCTGGTGACACCAAGTAAGTGCCATACCAAAGCTCCCCAAGCCAGGTGAAGTAGACCTTGGAGTCAGCAAGCACCTCTCTGCCCTATACCCCAGAGCAGGCAGCCTGTAGCTGCTGGACTGGGGCTCTAGCTGGTGCGTGGTCCCTATGCTCAGATTTCAAGCACTCCCAGGGCACCACTCCCCACCCACCTGCTGCAATATCTCATACTTACTCATGCAAAGCCCATAGCTCATCCCTTGCCTCTGCAGACAGTGTGTGTCTAGCCAAGCCAAGTGAGGTGGCGTTGACAGTGGTGCACCTGGACCAAGATGGGTGTGGGGGGATCTCGCCTATCCCTATACTGCCTCATTTGGTGCTCTGTCTGAAATGAAGACCTCCTCTGCTTTGTCCCTTCAACCTCAGCAGGTGCAGACGGGCCTAAGCCTCTTCACCCCATGCTCACCCTAACCTAGCAGCCAGACCAGCTGGATGCTCAGGTGCTCTTTCAGTCCTGGTGGGTCCCACCCTTACTCTGGGCATACAGGCTACACCAAGAGACCTGTGGCTCCACACACTTCACTACACTGATTCACACACAACCCTACACATCTGTTTTGGGTTCATTCTCTAAGCTTGGGTGTAGCTTTTCTTCCAAACTTGCCTGGGTTGGATTACTCAGTACTCAGTGGTCTCTTGAGAGCCAATTTCACTGCATATTACACTCGCATTCTTGACTTGGGGTCTAGGTTTTGCCAGGATTGGATAATTCTGTAGATTCGGAGAGGTGATCAAGCTCCTCTTCTGTCCTTGTGGGAAGGGTCCTCCTTCAAACCCCAAAACATTGCTGCGGTGCTGAAGTGCACTGTTCCAGAGTCATCATTTTGTCTCTCAAGTTTCTTCACCCTAACAAAAAGGCTCTGGGCTGCAGGAGAATGATTCTCTCTCCAAGTTTAAGTCTCACCTGGTGGTGCTGGGGTTTTGGGGGGTCTGTTTCTGTAAACAAGCAAGTTTACAGAAGCGAGATAAAGACCATTAATCACACAGTGACAGTTTTGAAACTTAACAACAGTCATAGGGAAGAATTGTTTAAGGTTGAGAAAGCTTTTTTTTCTTTTTTTCTTCAAAGTTTTGCTTCAAGGGAGTTCCCTATCCTTACATGGTATCCTGACATCCTCTAACAGAAGACAGATAAAAAAGGGAGAAGTACAAACAAAATTTTAAATCAAACTTTTACATGATTCCAAGGGCCTTCCGTAGGAAGACCCAGAGATCTACTTGTTTTAATGCATAGGTTTTATAACTCATGGACAGCCATGTAGAAATGCAGCTGGACCAAAGGATAATGATCTAATAGTAATAGATTAAGTGGGGAAACCCAGCAAACTTTGTTCAGATTCTTATCCTCTTGGTTGTGGCATTTCTGCTTCCAAAGCACAAAGTGAATTCTTGTAGGAGGAGCATCACATTATTTTTATTAAGATAAGGGGAGGTCAGAGAATTTCTTTAGGGCCAAAAGGGGGGAAAAAAACAAACCATGGGAAAAAGGGTAATATTTTTAGGCCTTATGTCTTTCTGTGGGGAAAGGAGGTTCCAATTTCTATACCCTACCCTGGGAAAGATTTCTAGTTTCTATGATTCACTTTCAGGGAAGAATGGAGGATTAGGGACAGGAGGCCAGGAGATGGTCAGAGACCTCAGTTCTGAGGCTGCTTCTAAGACCTTTTTGGTTTCCTTTTGTTCAAAGTGTTCTGCATACCAAAGCATCATACTCTGAGCTGGAACAGCAGTGAAATGGAGGAAGTACTCCTAGGAGTGCCTGGCCCACAGGAACAGATCACCTAAAAAGAAACCAGGCCCTTTTCCACAATTTTATCCCAAAGAGAGAAACCCTATTGCTTACCTTCCGGTCAAATATGACTTGTTTGGTAGAAACGTCTTTCTCATTTGCCTCTATTCTCCCTTTCCCAAGCCTTTGGTGCTGAGCTCCCAGGCTAGAGAAGCAGGATGGCTAGTGAAGGACCTTGCTAGAAGCCCTGCCTGGTAGCATCTGTCTCCCTTTCAGCTTGAAGAAACCTGGCCCCTGAGGCGAACAGGAAAGGACTTTGGGTTGAGAGTCAGGAGAACTAGATGTCAGATGACCCTAACTGAGGCATCTAAACTCTCACCGTTTATTTTAGGAAATGCTAGAATTAGGAATGCTGTCTATGTCTGGGTCAATGACACTTTTTTTTTTATTGCAGTCTGATATAAAGCACAGGACTCCTAGAAATAGCAGACAAGGGAAAATAACTCATTCTCCTAGTGGTTATAAAAGTCAGGAATAGGAATTCAGTTGTGTTATGTGCATGTACCAACTTCCCACAAGGAATGTAAACACTATACTAGAAACAGGTACTATTTTAAAAAATGATCTGAAAAAATCTGTACATTACCTGGTTCCTTTGGTCAGATATAGAATCCAGTTCTATCCAAACACATCATATCTGACTCAATTTACTTATCTTTGGGGGAAAAAATTAGAAATGGCTATGATTAAGGCTGTGTCTCTGCCACCTTTTGGGGGGCAGGAAAGTGAGGGATCCCAACTTCTTATTCTTTGGGGCAGACTCCTGAGTTGAAGATGACACTAATTCACAATGTTCTTACCTCAGGGGGAAACAAGGAGACAAACCTCCCTCTAGTCCTTTTAATACTCAAGCCTAATTTCTAACCAAAAAATGGAAAATTAACTGGAAATTTGTAAAGTTGTGCATGTATTTACTGGTTGGAGATTCACATACATGTTCTGGAAAGTCAAATATTACTCTTTGTATACATCACTTTTTAAAAAGAGGTTATTGGTTGTTCTATTTATTCTATCAGCTTCCATTGAGAAAAATAAATGGCCAGTACCATGAAGGAAAATTATCCCCAAGTCTCCCACATAGTGCCAGGGTTTCTGTGTCAAACATTGTTCCAGCTTGGTCTGTGTTGCAGTATGGGAAACAAGCAGTTTAAAAAAAAAAAAAAAGCAAAAGCAAAACCTGTCATGAGGAAAATTCTTTTTCTTGCAAACAGAGTATGTGTATTGATCAAGAAAAAACAAATCCTTACTTAGTTTTGGGAATGAAGGGAAAAGATGGCCAGGAATAGAAGACCCAGGCCTTTGTCTTACCAACAG
>PVJX010049348.1:0-11103 GCA_004027295.1 Dolichotis patagonum
CAAGTCTGATAGTATAGGCAGCTACTTTGAAGACAATAAGATACACTGTGATACCCATTCTGGTTCAACTATTACCTTCTTTTGAAGTCCTATAATGTCTCCAATATTTTGTTTTTATTGGTTTTGTTCTGTACTGTTTTGTTCAATTTTATAATACCTGATATGGGCAATTCTTTTGAAGATAACAAGAGGCATTATGGTAGCCATTATTGATCTCCTTATATGTTGCTTTTAAGTCATGTACTATGTTGATCCTTTTTTTATTGACTCTTGTCTCATTTGGTGTTATTCTCTTCAAAATAAAAAAAAACAAAAACAAAAAGAGCAATGAAAACAATCATTAGACAGAGACAGAGACAGAGAGACAGAAGGAAAAGAAAAAGTATTTTCAGATTTGTCTCTGCTATCACTGGTAGACAACATGTGGAGACAGAGTCCAGGTCTGTGATGATTTATCTCAGAAAGCAAAGCCAGCAGTGCCTTTATGTTAGGGAAGTAGAAAATCTCACTGAGGCTGCACCTTTATTTTCCCTGAAGTTCAGTCTGTATTCTGGTTGTAGGGACTGAAATCTGACCCATTCAGCCTGTAGCAGTCATCTCACCTTCTGTGGGCTGGAACTCAAGTGAGAGTTACTAAATGAGCCCAGCAGCTGTTTCGAATTCTGAACTCAGTTGGGCAGTCTCCAAAATGGTTCCCAGCCAGTCACTGTCTCTGGGGGGACCAAGCCTTCAGTACTCACCTCCAGCTAGTGCAGTCTATCATGTCCACTGCTTCCTTCCACATATCTCTCTCTCCGTGGAGACCTCTGATGTTGCCAGCAGTCACCGTTTGTCCACAGGCTAGAACTGCTCCTGTCACTCAGTCCAAACTTAGGGAGAAGGCTCTGCCAGCTACCTCCTTCTTCATTGAAATTTCTCTTTTCCCTCCTCTCATGGACTTCATTTCTCTCTTTAGATCCTTCCTAGATCCAGGGGACCCACTTCCCTCCTTCTTGTCTTCCTTGAGTTGTGATATTTTAGTGTCTAGATGGCAACTTTTAGAGAGACTCTTTCTCTGGTGCTTACCACTTTGCAATCTTCCTGGAAATCTGGGAAAAAATGGTTTTACAGTAAAAAAATCAGTTGTCCGTACTCATGTGAGTCTAATTTCTGGGCTTCCTTTTCTGTTCATATATGTGCTGTTTCTTTTCCTGATTCTATGCCATCTTGGTTACTATAGAGTGAGTCTTGAAGTCATATAATATGGTGTCCTCTAACATTTTTTTCAGAGTTGTGATAGTCAAGATCTTTGCATTTCCATGTGTATTTTAGAATCAATGTCAGCATCTCCAAAATGCTTACTAGAATTTCGATTGGAGTTGATAATTCATCTTTTTGAAAAACAGTTTTAGTGGTTACCCTGTTTCTTATAACAGAGTTTAAGCATGCTTTCAAATACTACTGTATTGGGATATTCATTTCAATTTATTTATGTTCAACTTATTTATATGTTATAGCTTTGCATTACACTGTGACCCAATTTATGCAAATAGTTACCTCTTAGAGTGATTGGAATTTTAAAAAAGATTTTATATTGGCTAGATTTATTTTTCTCTCTTCCTTTCTTTGAGTTTGTTTCTGATAAGTTTAGATTTCTGATATTGTTTTTTACAAGACATAGCATTTTTATTTGAAAAAATCTTAAATTGAAACTGGAATCAATATTCAAGAAAATGTAATGACTTCTAATTTTTCTGAGTGATATCAATTATCAAAGCATTTGACAGGAAAAACAAAATTAGCGTTTTGGCCTTCCAGTATAAATTGTAGATGCTAAAGGCCTATAAACACAATCTAAAAAAAGTCAACAGTAACAAATGATGGAGGGACTGTGAAGGAAGGGGCCCTTCATTGTTGATGGGAGCGTAAACTGGTACAACCACTATCAAAACCAGTGTGGAGATTCCTCAAACAACTAAAGCTAGAAATTCCATTAGACCCAGCTATTCCCCTTCTGGGTATCTTACCAAATGAGTTAAAACATCATATTACACTGCATATCCATGTTCATAGCAGCACAACTCATAATAGCTAAATCTTGGAAGGAGCATATAGCCATCAATAGATGAATGGATAAAGAAAATGTGATATACAAAATGGACTACCACTCTGCAAACTTCAGTCATTTGTAGGAAAATGGGTGTACCTTGAGACCATAGTGTTTAGTAAAATAAATCAAACACAGTTTAACAATAACATGGTTTCTCTTATGTGAGAAGCTCAATATATAAATAAAGTACAAAATAAAAGATAGGCAATAGGAGAGATAAAAGAGCGAAAAGGTATAACAATCCAGCATGGCCAATGTATCTGAAATTGTATCTTGATTTAGTATAATTGTTTTATGTGTTATACATTGTTTTTTTTCTTTTTTTTTTTGGTCTGTTAGTCTTTATGATAATTAACTTGATAAAAACTTAAATCTAACTTTGTCTGCCTTAGTTACTTTGTTGCTGGGAAAAAATACCTGGTACTCACAAATTAAAGAAGAAACCGTTTATTTTGGCTCACAGTTTGTAAAGGTTTCTGCCCATTGTTGGCTGTTTCTAAGGCAGGGTGGTGTGGCAGAGGAGCATCACAGAGAAGAGAGTCATGTCACGATAGGCAGGACGCATCAAGGGCTCAAGTGACCCACCTCCTCTTACCAGGCTTCACCTCTCAACATCAGGGAAGCAGCTATAGTATAAACCCATAAATGCAGTAATCTAGTATCAAACCCATGATTGAGTTACCTTCTGAAATCCCCACCTATGAGCACACAAGGCTTGGAGGGGACATCTAGATATAAGCAATAACATAAAAAAAGTATATTGCAGGTTTTCTCTTGAAATGGGAGTTTCCCATTCAAAGGCAAACAAAACTGGAGGAAGGAAAAAATACTTCTTTTAAATCTAAAACTGAGAACCAATTACTGTCTCCTGGAATTTGAGAGAGATTTGTATATGGATCTGCCATCTGTAGGATTGGGATGACAGCTTCATTAATGAGACAGAGGTCTTCTACTATGCTGTAGTTTTGTGAAGGCTTTACTATAGAGATAATGGGAGTATTGCAAGGGGACTGACAAGGCCATAGAAGGATGTGTTTGCGAAACCTTTCTATGAGAAGTTGAAGGCCTTTATGTGCCCCTTCTTTAATTAGATACAGCTTTTAGTTAGAAAGTCTGCTGGGGTCTTTTAGTCTTAAAACTACTGGCATAGCTGAATTTGCCCTACCAGGTGTTCCTTTGTACCATGTAGCAGGATCCACTTGTTGGCTAATTTGGTTAGGGAGACTTGGTGTATTCCCACCTGGTAAAGTCTGTTTTGGCCTTAGCCGGAATTTGAGAATTGTCCCCAATTTTGCTAGTAAATTATGTTCCTAGTAAGAGAGTGTGACATGACACATCAGAAGAGGAGTAAAGAATCTTCAACTAGGGGTCCCCTCAACCCCAAATATGGCTATAGACCTTGGGGATGGTTTTCTAGAGAGGAAATCAAAACTGAATGAGCCACCCCTGTGTATCTGTAAGCAGTTGAATTGGGTCACCCATGATATCTAACATTATCCAGGGTTTCTCATAACAGATGGCAGTGTCCGTGCATAGAGGCATTGCAGTTTCCCCTGGGTCTTGTCAGTTGTTGCAGTAGAAAGTGAGGATTTTGACTGGCCTAGCCCCTTGGAGTAGAGACAGTCAGACCTCCGCTTTCAAAAGTTAGGCATATTGGCTGCTTCACATTTGGAGCAGGACCCAGGCAGTGGTTTGGTATAGTCTTGGGCCCAGTATCCAATCTTCTTGGACTTGAAACAAAAACCCTTTCCTTTGTTGTTCCTGGGTTTTCCCTTAGATGGCATGGGTGGGTTTAAAGCATTACCAATTTTTTTTTTTTTTTTTTTTTTTTTTGGTACCGGGGATCAAACTCAAGACCTCGCACTTGCCAGGCAGGCGCTAAATCCGCGGCCCAGCATTACCAATTGTGACAGCTATAATCTTCTCCTTTTTCTTTTGACCCTGTTCTGGGTCCTGATTGTTGAACACAGAAAAGGCTGTGTCCAATTGGACCATAGTGGTCTGTGCCCCCATCTGAAGTTTTGTAATTTGCACCAAATATCTGGGGACGAATGACAAATGAAATGATGTCCTTTAGTGTTTCTCTTCCCCTGGAAGATAGATCTGTATTAGTATATTTAAAAAAGACTTCTACTGGTTGATTATGGAAGACAGCTGTGTTTTCTTCTATATCCTGTATTACTATGCTCACCTTATCATAATTAACAGATTTTCATATACCTTTTTATCCCCAGAAGAACAATTAGCATATCAGACACAACTGTTAGTCCCTCACCCAGGTTGGTTCTGTTGAAGGGAGAATAGACTCTTCAGGGTGGTTTCCTTCCCTTTTTAAAGCATATTGCTCATCTATGTGGTTCCTACCCTTTTGTAGGACTCTTTTGTCTTTCATCAGGGTTATAGCAAATGACCAACGTAAATTGTACATCTCACTATAATAAGTCAAAAGCAAGAGTCAAAGTTGAAAACTCTTCTGCAGATTTACCAGGGTCCTCTAACAGTTGGCCTAATTATTCTTTGCACTGCTGGACATCTGCAACTGGAGTGTTAGTTTGCACTCTGAGACTTCTCTTAGAGGCAGGATAAATTATGAATTAGAGTAAAAAGCACCACTTCAGATTTGACCTGTGGGGCTTAGATCTACCTGTGTACCCAGTGAGTCTTAAGGCTGTCTGAGGTGGATATTGAGGGAGTTAAGGAATGTTAGGTTCCTCTGGGGCACTGGACTCAATGGAATTTCTGAGTCACTTGGAGGGGATGGATGTTATTTTCTGGTTGAGGGTCTATAGGAGGAGGTTGAAGAGATCTCCTAGTGTGGTTGTCTTTATTAAACAGATCAGAGAGACCCATATCCTGAGAGACATGTGGGGGTCCCAGGATAGGGTCATCCAGGATATCTTTCTCTTCCTTGAGAACCACTCTTAAGTACCATAGCTTCTGTTCATTCCCTGTAATAAATGGTCACAAACGCCTGAATATAAGGGATCTCACTCCACCTTCTGTGTTTTAAACAGAAATGCTGTAACTGAAGAACAGTCTCATAATTTAATTTAAAGTGCCATCCTGTACTCATCCCTTGTCATTTCCTAATTTATATTCAACCCAGACTGTATTGCAATAGTAGATAAGCTGTTCTTCCTTTAAATTGTCAGGATCAAACACTTCCCACTGATCAGAGATATAGCCTAGTTGCAAAGTCAGTGGAATCTGTATGGTGAGGTCCAACAAGTTTTCCATGGCTAATCTTGGGGCTTATATTGAGAGGGCAAGCAGTGTCTTGGCTCCTTAAGATGTTGTCCAATGCAGGAGGAGACCCTGTTTGAACCTCACAAAGTAACCCTTGTGAGACTCAAGTCTTTAGTAGACAGACATCTCTGTCAGAACCTAGAATGATGTCTGTGTATTTCATAGAAGCAAGCGAACATGATGGATTTTCCCTACTGGGGTGCATAAACTCCTTAGGGAGAGAGGGTTGAGCCACTGAGTGGCCCTATCTAGTCTTATGAAACTTCCATGTGATCAGGGAAGACCCCAAACATACACCCCAGGATTTCCTTAGCTGATGTTGAGCCAGCTGTTTGATTGTTCTACTTAAGTAGGATGCAGCCACTTGAAAAACAAGAACTCTCATGTTTATCCCATAGGAAAAAATTTGGTACTTTTTGTAAGGAAATGGACTAGATATGAAAACTTTTTTTTGGTACTGGGGATTGAACTCATGACCTTGCACTTACCAGGCAGGCACTTTAACCACTGAGCTAACCCACCCCCCATAAACCTTTTTTTAAAACAAAAAACATTAAAAAGTTTTAAAAATAAGGATGGCTCTACTTTTGTATACTCACAGTCACTTTAGTTAAGTGTCACTAGCTGTTCATTTGTTCTGCTCAGGTTGTCAGGCATATGTATCTAGATTACTTCCATTTTGTTAGAAGAAACAAGGATGGAGTCTAGCCTCAAGCCAAGAATAGCAAATTAGTCCTGGAAGTGACAACTCTAGGTGGGCTTTAGGACTCACAGGAAACAGCCAGCTAGAGCTAGCTCATTGGCTGCCTGCTACTGCCTCCAGGGGCAGAAGCAGTAGGAATTTGCTTTGTGTTCAGTTTTAAGTTTCTTAGTACAAGTTAGGTAAACAGAATGACCACATTCATTATAAGGAATTTATATCTGTACATAACATAGCTTGATTCTTCCTCCCACTCCTGTCGTCTTCTTTGAAGCCCCCTTCCCCACCCCATTCACAAAGCTCTGATTTCATTTTATCCTTCTAATATAGGGGAATGAAACTCCCAACATATTAGATATCCAGTACAAGTTCGTGTTCTCTAAAATCGAAGAATGAATTTTAGGAACAATGGAGGAGGTTAAGAGCAGAATATATTTATTGAGAGAAAGAAAGCTTCTGTCTGAGAGACACAGAAGGGGGTCTTAAGTTGGTTGCCAAAGACTCTGTTTTTTTTAGGGACTTTTATAGAGCAAAACCAAGAGGTAAGGCAGGTCCATGGTGGGGAAAGATGGGAACTCTCAGGAGGCATGAGGTGGGACAGAACTATGGTCAACCAATAACATTACAAATGTAACTTGCTCAGGTAAAATTGATTAAATTGGGATCAAATGAGGAGGCGAGTCACATAACAAGCCAGTATGAACACAGAATAGGATCTCTGCTGGTAAGGGGTTAGGTTAATGGCTCCTTCTGGCTTCCTCAAGGTGATGGATACTTATTTAGAATATCAATCCCTGATATTTATACTTAGGATATGGTTGCATTTGTTTTGTCTTTTATTCTGAGATCTGATCCACAGTGAGAGGTATCTGTCTCCTCCAAGGTTACAAGATATCTGGTCTTCTGCACTGGCTTCTTCAAGGACCCAGCCGTATCTGCCTGCCTATAATATTTCTATTTAACTCAGTTGCCTATACACTTCTAATTTTTTCTTTTCTTCTTCCCTAGTTCCTTTTCCTTTTGAACAGTTTCTTTCTGTTTCCCAATATCTGTTATACATTTTTGTTCTTATTTACACTTTCAGTTTCTCACACCAGAGAGATAATGTGATATTTATACATGTGTGTCTGATTTCTCTTATGAGTGTAGTCTCAAAGTCCATCCATTTAGCAATAAATGTCTCAATTTTCTCCTTCAGTGTGTGTGTATATATATATATATATATATATATAATCCATTCATTGGTTGATGGGCATTTGGGTGGCTTCTAAATTAGCTATTAATAACTGTGCCCCTATAAACATGGGTGTGGTGGGAGTTTTAAGAGGGACAAATTTTTCTCTTCCTGTGTAGAAAGATACAGTTCCTGTTAAAATAATTTAAAAGAAAAGAGAAAGCTCATATGTTGTCTAAAATCAGAACCTTGATTTCTATCTACAAGGGTGAGGTTTCCCAGGATCATAAGTCCAGTTGACAGGAAAAAAAGAAAGAACAGAAAAAGGAAAATAAAACCTAAACAAAATGGTAATAGTTGACCCAAAATGGCTTCTAGCCACGTGGTAAGAGAAGATGGCGCCTGGTCGTGTCACAAGGTAACATAGTACCCTGGACCAAAACAGTGCTCTGACAAAGAAAAGGCCATAAATAGGCAGAAACCAGGCTAATTTCCAAAACAGGTAGCAAAATATGACAATCAAACACATGGACAACATGACATACCAAAACTGCAGAGTGAGCACAAGCGAGAAAAAGAAAGAAAAGGGGAGGTAAATACCAAGCTGACCTGTAGATAAAAACATAGAGGCTACCCATTTTCCCATCCCATATAATCCCACATGGTAGGACACATTGTTCCTGGTGCCCTGAGAGAAAGCCTTCTAGATTCTCAGCCTAGGGGATAGAGACTGAGAAAGGAGGAGGAGAAACTTTTTGAGGCATTTTACAGAGAAAAAAAAAATTGTTCAAGGGGCCTTACCTGGTCAGCTGGCTGCTAAAGTTAGCAGAGTTTTGGGGTGCTGGAGTCTTTTTTGAGGTGGTTTGTAGATTGTTTTCATCTCCAAGAAACAATTGAATGAAATGAACAAAATGATGTTAAATTTTCACATTTGTCTGAGGTAGAAAAAGCTGAAGAGGTAGGAAAACTTCAAAATGAAGGATAAGGGGAAAACTGGTTCTGCAGAGTGAGTTTGGTAGTGTGAGAAACTGAAAGTATAAATAATAATCAAAAGGTGTAATAAAAACTGTGAAATGGAAATTGTTCAAAAGGAAATGGGAACTAGGGAGGAGGAAAGAGAAAACAAAGGAAGGGAAAAGAAAAACAAGAAAAGGATAAAATGGAAACAAAGCTTTGTAAATAAGAAAGGGAAGAAGGGTTGTCGATGGGGGAAAAACAGTGGAATCAAGATATACCTTATACAGGTACAAATTCCCTATGATGAATGCAATCATTATGTATATCTAAATTGTACCAATAAACTTAATTTTAAAAAATTTTAAAACTGGTTTAAAAAAACCAGAAAGCCCATAACAACCAAAAATTACTTCTTTCTATAGAATGAAGAACTTAATCTTAGAAATGAAACAAGTGAGTACATTTTAAAAATATTAGCAGTTTATTTCTGAGTGGTATTTTGTATGTTTGAAATTTTTTCAGAACACTAACACCAGTGAAGAAACTTTGTAACAAATGGGGACAAAAAGAAAAAGATAGCAGGCTGTAGGGAAAGGCAGCCATCTAGAGGAAACTTTTTTTCAAGGTGGTACAAACTCCAATAGGTTCAAACATTGATGAGAATGAACCTGGAGAGAGCAAGTATAAATTACCATTATGTGTAAATACCACACTTTCCATTCATTGGTTGGTGGATGGTCTGCTTCCAAGGTTTAGCGATTATGAGTTGGACTGCAATAAGTATGTGTACCTCACTGTGATGTGGAAACAGTAAGATACGTCTTATGCAGAAGGGAAGGGGACTGGAAGGGGAGGGAAGGGGAAGGAGATGAAAACAGGAATTAAGATGTGTTATGACATGTATTAATGAAAATAAGAATTAAAAAAACTTAAGTGTCTCATGGCTAAATCAGTTTTTTTTTACACCAACTACTGTAAGGTTTCATGTGTCATTACTTTATTTTTAGAGCAGAATATATTTATTGAAAAAAGAAAATTTCTGTCTGAGAGAGAGACAGAAGGGGTCCCTAGTGGGTTGCCCAAATTATTGAGCTTGTTTTTTTTTTTTTTTTTTAATACCAGGGATCAAACTCATGACCTTGCACTTGCAAGGCTGGCGCTTATGCCACTGAGCTAAATCCTTGGTGGTTATGTGTCATTATTTTTAATGCTAACCATTTTGTAAATAATGTTTAAATACTTGTAACTGAATTATAATGGAATGTTTTAAATCTATATAAGGGAGAAAATGTATTATAGTTCATTTATTTTATTAGTAATAGGAATGTGGCTTTTTTCTGTGGTTGTCAGAAACTGGAGAACAGTAACTAATTTAAGATTTGTTTAACTTATTTTTTCTTAGTCATATATTTAACTAGGTGGTGCTTATAAATTAGAAACTGACTTCAAAGGCTGAGCCCTTTCCTAGCATTTATAATACCACATGTTTGATTTTTAGCACACCCCCAAAACAAAGAAAAGAAAAAAAACCCTGACATCTACTTAATATTGTAAAATATGAAAATATTCAGAAAACTACAGTGAACACTTTTACATCTGTATAGCTTAATAAATATTTAAAATTGCAGTGCAGCTGGACATGGTGCATACCTGTAATCCCAATACTTGGGAGGCTGAGGCAGGAAGATCATGTGAGTTCAAGGCCAGCCTGGGCTACATAATGAGTTCAAGACCAGTCTGAACTACATAGTGAGACCTTGTCTCAAACAAAATTAAAATCACAGTGCAGTTGAAACCTCCTATATCAGGGGTCCCCAAACCCTGGGTCAGGAATTGGTAACAGTCTGTGACAGCTGGATGTGAGTGGCAGGCAAGCAGGGGAAGGAAGATTCATGTGTGTTTACAATTTCCTCCTTCCCCATCTCTAGCATTATTACTTGAACTCTGTCTCTTGCACGATTAGTGGCTGGCATTTGATTCTTATAGGAGCAGTCTATGGGAGGGATCTAGGTTGTGCAACAGTTATGAACATCTAATCTTGAATTCTCTCTTCCCACCTTCTCCTGAGCATGGAAAAAAATTGTCTTTCATGAAACCCATTCCTGGTGCCAGAAAGTTTGGTGATCACTATCTATCCTATGTGATCCTCTCTGGTCACATCCTAGTCCCCCCTGCTATTCCAGATTGCCACTATCTCCCATTCTGCATTTATCAATTCCCTGAATTTCTTTGACCTTTGCTACTTACATAAGTGTCACTTGAAATATATGAGATTATTACATATATTTATTATAACATATGCATTCTTCTACAAACCAGTTCTTGTTTAACATATCTGTGAGATTCATTTACATTAATATCTGTAAAGCCTATGCTTGTATTTAAAACTCTGTATAAAATTATTGCAGTTTAAGACTCTATTGATGTTTAACTATGATAGCTATGAAACCCCACTCTTCCCTCTTTCCTTCTGCCACTTATCTGGACAAGATACTAAGCCATGATGCTGCCTCCTTTACCACAAGGGGAAAGTTCAAACCACAAATCTTTACCCCAGCCCCTTTCCAACTACAGTAAAAACCCAAGCCATTGTCCTTTCTTTGTTCTATCAAACCATGTTTTGGAACCACTGCTTTGTGTAAAAAGCCTCATGTCAAGACTGCAAATGTTTGCTTGGCATTATTTGGTGTTAACGTATAAACCAGGTTTTGAGTTGGGGGTCTTTGTAGAGTGTCCAGAATATGATCTGAAATGTTCTTTTGTGGTGAATGTTAGATTGTGTCTCTTCTTTTTTTCTTTTGCAGGTGAATACAATGCTTCCATGTATACTTTTTGCCTTTTTTTTTCTGGTACCGGGGATCAAACCCATGACCTCCCACTTGCCTGGCAGGTGCTTACGCCACTGAGCTAAATTTCTGGCCCGGCCTTTTCTTATTG
>PVJX010049349.1:0-11103 GCA_004027295.1 Dolichotis patagonum
TCCCAATTGCCATTTTTAGCCAGCATCCAACACTGACCATCATCTCATCAGAATGAAAATGAGCCTCCCCTCTACTCTAATTTTGGGGTGCCTGTCCCTGAATCATGGTCATGTTAGGACACTCCCCATTTGACTCTATGTCCTTTGGGACTTCCCCTTTGTTTTGTCTGGTGATGAGTGGTGAACTCATTGTTGGGACTACTCTCAATCCTTCGGGACGCCTGGTTGTGCCTCATTGGAGGGTGATGATTCTCCACTCATTTACAACCTTCCTTTTCCCCAGCTCACCTACCTGATTCAATCATGATTGATAATACACAATCCTTACCCCACAAAACCAGTCCTCTGGGATGTGCTTACATACACTTGGGCTAAAACAAACTCTCAGACAAAAAATACTTATTTGTCTCTGTCAAATGGCATGGTCTGCCTATGGCCTTGACAACTCTGAACAATGGCCTGCAGAGGATAAACTTGATTTTAATACACTGAGAGACTTAGACAACTGCTGCTACAGGAACAGCCAGTGGGGTGAGCTACCCTATGTTCAGGCATTTTTTGAGCTTTGGTCACTGCCTGACCTAATCCAATCCTGCAAGGCCTCCCACATTCTTTTGACTCAGTTCACAGGTTCTCCTCCCTCATCAGCTTGCCACTGTGACTCTCCCCCTTCTTGCTTCTCAGTCCCAATAGATAAAATGCCTCCACCTCCCTAATGCCATAACTCACATGGCCCCCCTCCCCTACTTCCATCTCCTCATCTCAAGGTCCCACTCACAGAACTACACCACTTGCTACATCTACTCCTTCTCCCACCACTGTGAGTTCCTCCTCCCTTTACCCAACTCTATACCCTACCCTCATCCTCATAGTTCTTTGGTTCCTCCATTGCTGTCTTGTATCAACCTACCTCCATACCTGCTCCTCCTCCACTCCACTGTCTTCACTGCCAGATCTCACTTCTTCTCACCACCATTTTGATGCATATCATACTTGCTGCCATCTGGCAATCCTTCCCACTCATTGTCTTCATTATTTCTACCCCAACCACCTTTGACATGAGGCCCTCTCCAACCTGTCCTTCATCATTCAATCCTATCTACAAAGATCTTTATATTATTCTCACTTCAAATCTGTCCCCACAACTAAACTGCCATTTTATTTCCAAAGCAGTACCAAACATTCAGACTAAATTCTAAAGGTCTGACCTTAGTCATCAGTCTCCCTAGGGTATCTCTTACATATGGCTTTCCATGTCTTCAACAATAGTCAAAAATAACAAAAATAGAACAACCTTAAAAAGGTTAGATTTCAAGAAGATCTTAAAAAGTTTGCATTCCAAGCTAAAACTCCAAAGCCAGTTTCTGGCCACAGCAGGTGCAGCTGCCACAGAGGCACTCAGGGCTCCAGATAAAACACAGGCTGAAGAAAAAATCTAAATACCAGAGCCCCCTGCCTACCATGATTCAAGTGCAGCAGAAAAATGGCACTGAACAAGAGCCTGCCCTGACCTGCAGTCCCGACTGCGACTGGTCCCATCTGCAACCAAGAGAGCCACTGGAAGTACAACATCCTTGTCTGCCAGAGAGCCAGTAAGTCATCACCTTCTCTACCCTCACAGGATGGGACACTGCTGCCTGGGACTCACCACAGGCTTGTCTTCTGGGCATCTCTGCTGGAGAGGATTGATGGGGCTTGGGGCCCATGGCCCTCACCAAAGTATCTCTCTCAGAGCTCCAAGTCTCGCTAGAAATCTCAGGAAAAATCTTCCCTGCCCTTGTTGACATGGAAGCCATCCATAATGTTCTTCCTAAGTTTTCAGTTCAATGTTCCTGGTCTGTAGTCTTTATTATGGGAGTTGACAGCTGATGTACATGACCTCTGCAGATAAAAATTACTCCCTGCAGAGATCAAGACCTTTCTTTACACACAGCTGTCTTATTATCCCAACCAGTCCTGTACCTCTTTTTGATAAAAATTTTAATCTAAAACCTCAATTTCTCTTCTACTCTCTCCCTCTCCCCATGGCTCTCATACCCCAACCCCAACTATCATATGGGGCTGACTCAGGCCTTCCTCTTCCCTCCTCCCTCCTCAACCCTACAGTCTGAGACTCCTCCAATCCCATTCATGCCACCCATATTACTCTGCTGCTAATTCACCTCAAACACCCCTCAGTCTTCCCTTTTGTTTCCCGATATCCTGTAAATGTCAATAGGGGTTCAAACCTATTATCCATCACTTGTTAACTAATGAGTTTCTAAAAGTCATACACACAATTTATCAAACCCCTCTTCTCCCTGTCCTCAAATCCATCAGCTACTATCACCTAACCCAAGATCCCAGAGCTATTATCAGTACAATAATGCTAATTCATCTGGTGGTGCCAAACCCTTACACTACACTGTCTCATATTCCACCATGGACCTCTCACTTTCCTGTATTAGACTTAAAAATACATTTTTTACTATTCCCTTGCATCTACAATGCCAAGACCTTTTCACATTTACATGGACAGATCCAGATACATTTCAGTCCACTCAACTAACATAGACAGTGTTACCCTTAAAATTAAGAGACAACCCTCACTACTTTAGCCAAGCCTTAGCCAATGATCTTGCAGCTATAAATCTACAACCTAATACACTCATTCAATACATAGATGACCTTTCACTCTGCTTCCCCACCTATGCCACAGCAACAGGACACACATCTACCTTACTCAACTTTCTCTGCAGTAGAAGATACAAAGTTGCTTTCTCCAGAGCTCAAATCGCCTCACCAAAGGTTAGATGCATAGGCCTCAGGCTTACACTCACCACATGGTCCATAAGCTCTGACTATAAGACTCCCCTTTGTGACTTACAGACACAGGTCACAAAACAAAAATTATTGTGCTCCCTAGGCCTGTCAAACTTTTTTCACTTCAGCATCCCCAACTTTGCTTCTTTAGCTCAACCACCATACCAAGACTCTACAGGGCTTCTTTCAGAACGCCTGGACCTCACTATGCCAGCTGATACTTCCTTCACAAGGCTTAAGGAAGGCCTCCTTAGAGCCCCTGCACTTACACTTCCTAATCCTACTATACCCTTTATTCTATACATTTCAACAAATAAAGATAATGTGATGTGAGTATTGGGACACAGTAAAGGACCTTCATTCCATACTGTAGCCTACCTCTGAAAACAGCTAGACACTACAATTAGAGGATGGCCTCCCTGCCTTCAGGTGATAGCCATGGCAGCCATGCTGACACAGTAAGGCAAAAAGTTCACATTAGGACAGACAATCACAGTCTACTCACCATAATATCTTGTTGATCCAATTACTCACAAGACACTCCCAACTCTAAACCAGCAACAACCTCAATCCAGCCACATTATTGCTTACTCTCACAACTGATACAGAGATAAGTCTTCCACATGACTGTACAGATGTTCTCCAATTAACTCATACTCCTTCCCACATATACATGATTCTCCTCTCTCTACTACTACTGATACCTGGTTCATAGATGATAGATCAACAAACACCACCACACAAAAGAAAGTGAGATATTCTAGAGTTAACAGGTC
This sequence comes from Dolichotis patagonum, assembly GCA_004027295.1. Lineage (NCBI taxonomy): Eukaryota > Metazoa > Chordata > Mammalia > Rodentia > Caviidae > Dolichotis > Dolichotis patagonum. The sequence continues at coordinate 3,579 of PVJX010049349.1, forward strand.
AAAAGTGATAGAGGCAAACCCATTACCTCTAGGAACTGCCTCACAAAACACAAAACTCATTGCCTTGACATGAGCCCTCACACTAGCAAAAAATAAAATCATTAAAATATATACTGCTCCAGGGTATTATCCCCAAATTTGGACTTCCACAAAACATAAAATCTGACAATGGACCAGCCTTTTTTCTCAGTATCACCTAAAAACTGCACAAACAATACCATCCACAGACCTCAAAAAAAAGACAAAAATACAAATGGGCTCATCAAGACTCAACTAACCAAGCTTACTCTACAACTACATCAGCCATGACAAAAATACCTACCTGTAGCCCCTACAATCTCTTATCTCTCCCTGGGTCACCTACTCAGTTAAGTCCCTTTGAGCTGATTCAAAATAAATGCATTGCATTCACTTGTATGTGGAAGTTAAACGTTGAGGCAAGAAGCATTAACGCAGCCTACAAGACACAAAACAATTCAGAGGTAAAGCATGACCATCTTTCCAGTACAATGACCTGAGTACAACCTTTGACCAGTAAGTGTCACCTGCTGGTGAAAGGAGGATCCCTAGGATAGTAGGTTCAAAGATAAGAACACAGACAATATGAGTAAGATACCAAAATCTGCACACTGCAGTGGAAACAAATCATAGACCTAGTCACCTTTCTAAACAATGAGGCTGTTGGGAAACATTGTATAGATTTCTTACATTATACTACCTAACATGTACAGTTTTTCACAACAGATAGCCCTGAGACATGCAAAGAAAAAGACAATTGGATGCATGTACAAGGTAAAAGGCAAGCAGAAACTGCCTGTGAGGGAATCCACACATTGTACTAGCAGGAAAAGATTTATCAAAAGCACTTATAAATACATCCACAGAACTAAGGGAAATTGTCAGGCATGGAAGTGCATGCCTGTAATCCCAGCACTCAGGAGGCTGAGGCAGGAGAATTGCCCTGAATTTGAGGCCAGTCTGGGCTACATATGGATTTAAAAGACAGCATGGATTGCACATTAAGATCTTGTCTCAAAAAACAAAAACAAAATGTAGAATTCTCTTGGCACAGTCTCCTGCACTGCAAACAAATGAAACATGAGCAAGTAACACAAATTCACAGCAAGAAAGGCAATGAAAACTAATGGATAAGAAGAAATAAAATAAAAATTATAAATGCATTTCACTTTTCTATACTTCTCAACTGACACAGGATTTACAAAGAAATAATGTGAAAATGTACTTTTGCATATAGCATACGTCAACATATTTGAAAAATAACAAGTGAGAGAGTACGATGGGAATAACTTCTATATCTTACTGGATACACATGCATGAGCAGAATAGACATATAGATTTAACGTGGTGTAAATCTGAAGCACTTTCTGATGCATTAAGGTTTGTATTATAAATCAGAGACAGAAATCACTAATGAAAGAAATGATTGGTGAAAATTACCAAAGACACTAAAATGCTAACAAATTTATTTCATGAAAAGAAATTAGGAATTGAGGAACAGGAGGCAAAAATAGTCACAAGTGATACAGAGAACAAACTGGTAGACATAAATCCAATAGCATGAAGAATAACATAAAATATGAATAGAGTAAGAAATTCAAGGAAAGGAAAAGAATTTTAGAGTAAATAAAAAATAAGATACAAGGATATGCTTGTATATGACAGACACTGGATTAAAGATCCAAATACACAGAATAAAAACAATGGGAAAAACACAGAAGAAATCAAACATAAGAAACATGGAATGGATAATTTAGTATCAGATAGATTGCTCATTTTTGCTAGGAAATATTAGTATTGTTTATGACAATAAATAGTCAAGTGATCACAAAGACATGAAAATTAAAAATGGATACATGCTAACAGCAGAGTCCAGAATACTTCAAACAAAATTAACCAAATTTAGACAAAAACCGAACAATTCAAACAGAATTTTTGGAATATTCAATAATCACTTCAATAGCAATTTTATCCAATATTACTGAGGTATAACTGACAGATAAATTTATATGTTTAAAGTGTATATTTGTTATGTCTTACACTTTGAAGTGATTATATACTAATCAGCTTGCATACCTATCTCACTTTCAACAAGGGAGATTTGATGACCTGGAATAACCTGAAGATAAAGTACTAACAGGAACTAAAAGTTGACCTACATCAATTCTACTAGGCTTACCTTGCCCATCTTTTCATTGTGGGACCCAGCAATTGGACAAATATCGAACTTACAGTAGGACAGCAAGAAACACACTACCAACAGTAGACACTAGTGGGTCTGAAGGACCAAACACTAACTCAAAAGGGGAAAAAGGCAAAATGAAAAAGCAAAATGCAATCTCAAACATCTAGTCCACCAGGTGCAAGTACAGGAGCCACTGAAAAAACATAACCACAAAACTAACCCACTGGAAATCTCTGAAAAGATAGTGAACAAAGTAAAAAAATAAACTCCATGAAGCCATAGAGGAAATCAAATTAGAAGTATTCTCCCATGTAAAGATAGAAGCAACAAAATTAGTAAAGGAGTTGCTGAGCACAGCTAAAGAAGAAATAGAGAAAAAAGTACAGGAGTATGGGAAACTGATTGAAACCTTGACTGAACAATATATAAAACAAGCAGAATTCATAAAGCAAACTGAAAGAGCCATCCAAGAAACAAAAAAATTCAATTCAAAGCATGCAAAATCTTTTAAATGAAGCTGAGGATAGGATTTTGGACCTTGAGGACAGGATCACAATCAGTGATCATAAAAGGATAGAACTTTTCAAAATAACAAAGCAGCATGAAATGTCAATCCAGAAAATTCAAGATGATGCAAAGAGCAACAATATAAGATTAATAGGCATTAGTGAAGATGCTGGAGTCAGTACAAATGATACATACAAAATATTCACAGAAATAATAGGAGACAATTTCCCAAATATGAGGAAAAAAACTGATATGCAGGTAAGTGAGGCATACAGAGCACTAAAAAGTCACAACCTATATAAAATCTACACCCAGACACACAATAATTAAGATCTCAGACATACAACATAAAAACAGAATACTAAAAGCTGTTAGAGAAAAGATACAAGTCACCTATCAAGGAAAGCCCATAGGAATCACAGCAAACTTTTCAGGACAAACCCTCAAGTCAAGACATGCTTAGAATGAGATATTTCAAGCCCTGAAAGAAAACAACTTTCAAGCCAGACTGATGTACCCAACAAAATTTTCATTCAAATTTAATGGAGAAACAAGATAATTCAATGACAAGGAACAACTGAAGAAATTCAGGTACACCAAACCAACCCTAGAAAGAGTATTGAAAGACATACTAGACAGAGATACAAATGACCACAATCCCCCAAACAGCAGAAAGAAACCATCAGGTAGGACAAGCAATTAAATAAGGGGAAAAAGAAAAAAGCAAACAATTGGAACATAACATGACAAAGTCGAGCCAGTACATATAGGTGATATCGATAAATGTAAATGGCCTCAATTCAACTATCCAAGGAAATAGGTCGACAAAATGGATCAAGAAACAGGATCTCACAATATGCTGTAAACAAGAAACACATCTGACCCAAAAGGAAACTCACAGATTAAAAGTCAATGGGTGGAAAACAGTATTCCATGCAACAGGAGCCCAGAAAAAAAGCAGGGGTCACTATTCTATTTGCAGACAATGTGAAATTCAAACCTAAAATAATTAAAAGCGAAAAAGAAGGTCACTCCAGACTCGTAAGTGGAAAAATTCAAGATGAAGAAATAACAATCATAAATATATATGCACCAAACAGAGGAGCACCCAAATATATAAGACAGATACCAATGGACATGAAAAGTAAAATACATGAGAACACAATTATTACAGGGGACCTTAACAATCCATTGTCACAAAGAGATAGATCAACTAGCCAAAAAGTCAGCAAAGAAATCATAGAATTGAATCATATCTGTGAGCAATGGGACCTAATGGATGTTTTCAGAGTGTTCCACTCAACCACGTCAGAATACACTTTCTTCTCAGCTGCCCACAGGACATTCTGCAAAATAGACCACATATTATCCTGAGAAACATTCTTAAGTAAATACAAAGGTATTGAAATTATCCCATGCATAATATCTGACCATAGTGCATTGAAATTGGAAATTAATATCAAAAGAAATTACAAAACCTGCATAGATACATGGAAGTTAAATAACAACCTTTTTAACAACCAGTGGGCTACAGATGAAATTAAAGAAGAGATAAAGCAATAGCTACAGTTCAATGAAAATGCATACACAAAATACTGTAATCTGTGGGATGCAATGAAAACAGTCGTAAGAGGGAAATATAAATCAATAAATCATATCAAAAAACAGAATGAGCACAAATAAAGAACTTAATGCTTCATATCAAGCTTGTAGAAAAAGAAGAGCAAGTTAAACCCAAAGCTCATAGAAGGGAGGAAATAGTAAAGATTAGAACAGAAATAAATGCAACTGAAAGTAAAAAGCAATATAAACAGTTAATGAATCAAAAAGCTGGATTTTTGAGAGAATAAATAAAATGGACAAATGTATATCTAACCTTATAAAGAAAAAGAAAGAAAAAAAACACAAATTCATGCAATAAAGACTGAAAAGGGGGAAATTACTACAGATCCCATGAAAATTTAAAAGATCATGAGTACCTACTTTAAAAATCTCTACTCACATAGGGTAGAAAACAAAGGATAATGGACAGATTTCTAGAAACATATGAACTTCCAAAGCTCAACCAAGAAGATATAGCAATTTTGAATAACCCAAGATCAGCTATTGAAACTAAAAACATAATTAAAAACTTACCAACAAAGAAAAGCCCAGGTCCTGATGGATTCACAGCTGAATTCTATAAAAAATTTAGAGAAGATTTGATGCCAATACTCCTTAAATTCTTCAATAAATGTGAAAAAAAGCAATCCTCAGTGAAACCTTCCTGGATGCAAATATTACTCTCATAACAAATCCAAACAAAGACCCAACCAAAAAGGAGAACTATAGGCCAATCTCCCTAATGGACATTGATGCAAAGATTCTCAATAAAATACTGCAAAATAGCATGCAGCAAATCATCAACAAGATTATACATCATGACCAAGTGGAGTTCATTCCAGGAATTCAGGGATGGTTTAACATACAAAAATCAATAAATGTGATACAAAACAACAACAGAGCCAAAAACTAAAATCAAAACCACATGGTCATCTCAACAGATGCAGAAAAAGTGTTCAATAAAGTCCAACACATGTTCATGATAAAAACCCTTCAGAAACTTGGAATGTATTGTGTCTTCCTAAACATTGTAAAGGCCATCTATGACAAATCAACAGCCAATATTATACTAAATGGACAAAAACTGAAAGCTTTCACTTTAAAATCAGAAACAAGGCAAGGATGTCCACTATCACCACTCCTTTTCAACATAGCTCTAGAAACACTAGGCAGAGCAATCAGAAAAGAGAAAGAAATAAAAAGAATAAAGATAGGAAAGGAAGAATTTAAATTATCACTATTTGCAGATGACATGATACTCTATATAGAAAACCCAAAAAACTCCATTAAAAGACTACTAGAGGTAAAAATCAAATTCAGCAGTGTAGCTGGATACAAAGTCAATGCCCCAAAATCAGTAGCATTCTTATACACAAACAAGAAACTCACTGAGAGACAAATTATGGAAATAGCTCCTTTCACAATAACATCTAAAGGAATGAAATACTTAGGAATCAACCTAACTAGAATGTAAAGACCTTTATGTTGAAAATTATAGTATGCTAAAAAAATGACATTGAATGAGATATTAGAAAATGGAAGGATATTCCTTGATCTTGGCTAGGAAGAACCCATATTGAGAAAATGGCCATACTCCCAAAACTGTTATACAGATTTAACACATTACCATTGTGTTAAATGTACCATGGTACAATCAAAATACCATTGATATAGGTCAAAGATCTAGAGAAAACACTCCTAAAATTCTTTTGGAACCAGAAGAAACCTATAATAACGAAGGCAATTCTGATCAATAAAGACAAGGCAGGAGGCATCTTAATTCCTGACTTGCAACTGTACTACAAAGCCATAGTGATAAAATCAGCATGGTACTGGCAAAGAAATACATCTGAGCATCAATGGAACAGATTAGAAGATGCAAGTATAAGTACAAAGACACTCAGCCACCTGATATTTGACAAAGGGGCTAAACATGTTCACTGGAGGAAGGATAGCCTCTTTAATAAATGGTGTTGGAAAAACTGGGTGTCCACATGCAGAATATTTAAACTACATCCTTGCCTATCACCATGCACAAAACTAAAGTCTAAATGGAAAAATGACCTCAACATTAAAACAGAAAACCTAAACCTACTAGAAGAAATGTTAGGTAGAATTCTTGGTGACCTAGGCATAGGCAGAGAATTCATGAACAAAACACAAGCGGGAAATGCTTCAGAGAATCAACAAATGGGACCTCATATTTTTGAAAATATTCTGCACTTCAAAAGAAATCACCAACAGAGTGAAACGGAAATCCACAGACTCAGAAAGAATTTTAGCTAGCAACCCCTCAGACAAAGGACATATATCAAGAGCATGTAAACATCAAGGTCCCCAAATTCAAAGACCCTCTCCAAAAATGGGCATCTGAGATGAACACACATTTCTCATATGAAGATATGCAAATGCCAAATAAATACATGAAGAAATGTTCACCATCACTGGTCATTCGAGAAATGCAAATTAAAACAACTTTGAGATTTCATCTCACACCAGAAAGAATAGCTGCCATCAAGAAATCAAGTGACAACAAATGTTCGTGAGGCTGCAGGAAAAATGAGCACTGCCTCACTGCCTGTGGTAGTGTAGACTGGTGCAACCACCATGGAAATCAGTATGGAGAATTCTCAGAAGGCTAGGATTGGAAACTCCATTCAACCCAGCTATCCCTCTCTTGGGTATTTTCCCAGAAAAACTGAAAAGGTAATGTCACAGTGATATATGTGCCCCCATGTTTATAGCTGCACAGTTTTTAATAGCTAAACCTTGGAAACAACTAAGATGCCTATCAACCACAGAGTGGATGAAAAAATGTAGTATTTTTACACAATGAATTGTTAACTAGCTATAAAAAATGATGATCATGAGGCCTTCATAGGGAAATGGAGACAACTTGAGACTATCCTCATTAGTGACATAAATAAGAATCATATTTATAAATATCGCATTGTGCTTGTAGTGTAAAAAGTAAAAAGAGCTGTAGGAGTAATAAAGCCTAAAATGTGTAATTACTATTGTAAAAAAGTGGAAAAGAAAGTTCTCTATAGGATATAACTGCATGTATGTTTAAGCATGTAAGATAGATGACATATTACTGTTTTTGTTAGATCATATATCAAAACTGTTAACAGTCACACTGGATGTGTACTTTGTGTGTTTTGATTTTGTATCTTGAACAAGTATTTCCAAGATGACAGAATGTAATTTATG
>PVJX010049350.1:0-11103 GCA_004027295.1 Dolichotis patagonum
TTATGGTAAGCATGAGGCCCCATCTCATAGCTTTGAAGTCTTTCAAAGTTTTAAATCATCAGTTGGAATGGTGTTATCCTGTTTTGTTTGACTATATCATACGTGATGATATGAACAGCTGTTTTGAAGAAAACATTATGACAGCTATTGCTGATTTAATATCATCCTTCTTAGAAGTCCTACCATGCTTTTTTTTTTGGTCTATTACCATTGGTTCTATCTACCACATTGTGTCTCATTGGAATTTGAATATGTGTGATAGTTCAAACAAATTTTTTTTATCAAAAATGAGATATTATAATACCCATTGATCATTTTCTGTTATTCGGTTCAGAAACCCCTAGAATTCTTTCACTATATGCATGGCTTTATACTATTGTGTTATGTTTGATATTATTGTAATTGAAACTATGCTCAACTATAGCAGAGTAAGAGATATGGTGTTAGATACTGTTGATGTCCAGTTGACTTAATGTAAAGTACTGTGTTGCCTATGTTGTCCTCTTCTGATATGCTCTGTACTGCCCCCTTTTGTTTTATTCTCTTTTAAATAAAAAAAAATATATCATCCTTCTTAGAAGTCCTACCATGCTTCTTTTGTTCTACTACCATTGGTTCTATCGATCACATTGTGTCTTATTGGAATTTGAATATGTGTGATAGTTTAAACAAATTTTTTTAATGGAAAATGAGATATTATAGTACCCATTGATCATTTTCTGTTATTCGGTTCAGAAAGCCCCGTAATTCTTTCACTCTATGCATGGCTTTATATTATTGTGTTATGTTTGATATTATTTGAAACTATGCTCAACTATAGCAGAGTAAGAGATATGGTGTTAGCTACTGTTGATGTCCAGTTGACTTAATGTAAAGTACTGTGTTGCCTATGTTGTCCTGTTCTGATCTGCTCTGTACTTCCCTCTTTTGTTCTATTCTCTTTCAAATAAAAAAAAAAGATCCCCACGCAGAATGAAGATGCATGTGTATATATACATGTATAGTGTAAGATTACACAAAAGTATACTTATTTAAATATATACACAAAGGGGTGAGTACTAGCATTTTCTTTATTGCTAGGCAAGCATAGTCAAAGGCACTTGGAGACCACTGCTGTACTTTAAAAAGTGAACTCTAGAGTCTTAGTTGCCTGCCCAATTCTATACATATAGAATTCTATACATATAGATATGTACAGAATATGTACATATGTGTAGAATTCTATACATATAGAATTGGGAAAATGGTATTATCCCTCAAGGTTATAGTGAAGATTCAGACAATGCATGGAAAGTGCTTAGAATAATATTTCCTGCTTGTGGTAACACTGATGAGGACAGAACTCATCCGTTGTGGGCATTGATATTGGCACTAGGTGTGCACAGAGTAAGTTATTGGCAAATACTTTTCATATGAGTGCCCAAGCAGAGGAGTGGTCTGAAGGTGTATATAGTTCCTCCAACTATCACTGTGTTGTACAAATAACAAAATTAGGGTGCACAGAATTGAAATTGACATGATGGGAATAATCTTTAGTTCACTTTCTGTATAGAGGACAATAAACCATGCATAAATTTAGATAATTTATTATTAGTAACAAGTGAGTTGCAACACACTTCACAATTGATTCACTAGTTTGCTATGGTTCTGCTTTTTAACCACCTTTATAGTCATAACTTATCACACTTTGTTATCTTATTTGATCAGATAATCACTATATAAATCACTATATAATCAGTGTTTCTTAATCAAACCAGAGAAAACAAAAGTAAAGGTCAAGAGTAGAAAAGATGCTAAATATAGGCAGATATGGTGATAGTGGTTGAGAGTTTCCAAATTCAATGTTGTTGCCTTTAAAAAATCAATTGTTAATTTCTCTGGATCTTTTGGTTTTCTCCTGATGGTGTGTAAAATTCTCTCCAGAATTCTGTCACAGTATTCGCTTTTCTCCCTCGCTCTCAATGACAAACCGATTGTTATGGATCAATATCTCTGATAGAAAGGTTTTATCAGTTCTAACCAATGCTCCAGATTCCAAATTCCATGATCATATTTCCACTGTGTTTCTCCTGGGCAATCTTAAGTCTTCCTTGGAGTAGTGTACTTTCTTCTCCTTCACATCCTTTGTGTTTCGACCTCGAGGAGATACTATCTTCCAGGTATCTCCTGAACTTTGTGCGTACAACTGTCACCTATAGAGTGCAACTGTAGCCACCAGGCTGGAGATGTGTCAGAGAACCAACAGCCCCAGCACATGGCTGGAGTTTAATAAAATGAACAAAGAAACAAAAATGAGCAAGTGTGCAGAAGCCTTCAGCAAAAAATAAACACGTGCACATAAATTCCCTCTCATGGTCTTGGGAGATTGTGGAATACTTAGATATTTCTTAATCCTAGGGGTCACAAAGCCCTTATCTGGAACTGACAATGCACAAAGGTAGAATTGAAATGAGCCATCCCAGCATGCACAGGTAATAAACACTGTCTTGCTTTCTGCATCTCAACAATTAGAGATCTTAGGGAAGATGAGGAAGAAACTGCCCTTGGCCTCCTGAGCATACTAGACTGTCTGCCCCTCTTTCTCAGGAAGTTTGGCACTAATTAAGAGGATTGTCTTGTTTACTGTCTTCCAAAAGCAAAGAGGGCAGGAAGTGACAAATCGTAAGTGTGGGCATTCTGAGCCCATCTTGATGAATCATTCTGACTCTCCCTGGGTTCTGGGCAGCTATGGTGTTATAGCGCAAACTCAGAAGTGAGTCAGGAGTCCCTTGTTCTACTAATCCCATCTGCCAACCTAAACATTGGTGCATGACGATCTGAAGCTCCCTTGTCTGAAATAAGGACACTTGTTCTCATCTTTAAGTTTTCTGTATGGTTATCTGGGTATCTGAAGAGACTTGAGGGTTAGTTCTGAGGTTTTATTTTTTCTTCAACAAATAGTTTTGCACCTGGACTTCATGATATCTTCACTTTTTACTTGTGAACAACTGAGTGTTGTGTTATTTCTCATGGAATCATCTAACTGACCCTGAAGACACTTGAAATATTAAGCATCTCCTCCCGGGTTTTAAATACTCTTTTCATAGATTAAATTAGTAATTTAGGTTTGTCCTAACAAAGTACCACAAATGGAGTGACTCAAATACAAAAATTTATTGTCTGGTATTTCTGGATGCTAGAAGTCTAAGCTCAAGATATTGGGCAGAGATTGTTCCTTCCAAAGGTCTAGGGCAGTAGTAGCAAACCTTTTAGAGCTTTCAATGATAATAAATAGCCAGCTGCAGCATGCGTGCCATGAGTTTGCCACCACTGCACCTAGGGGGAGGTCTATTCCAGGCATCTCTCCTGCCTGCTACGTCTTTGGTTTGCAGTTGCATAACTCTACTCTCCACATCGCTCCCTCCCTGTATATATTCTGTGTCTAAATTTTCACTTTTAATAAGAACACTAGTCATATTGGATTAGGGGCCCGACCTACTCCATCATGACCTTATCTTAACTAACCGCATCACCAATAACCCTACTTCAAGGTGAGATCGCATTCTGAGCTACCGTAATTAAGAACTTCAGCACATAAACTGGGCAGAGGTATTGCAAAATTCAATCCATAACAGGGTCTTTCTTTCCTATCACATGTGTCAGCTCTGCAGCCACATCCCTCTTCCTCTCAACACTTGCCCAAATGAGCCTGAACTGACCGAAGCCTTCAGATGATGAGACTCCTACTTACTTTCATCTTACCTGCTGATACAGTAGTGGTTTTCATCTCATTGAAATCCTACTGCGTCTCAGATGTTATTCTACACCTCGTGGGCGTTACCATTCTATCTGTGCTTTAGTTGTAGGAAAGGCTTAGGAATTTGAGTGATGCATGTAGGGTTCAGCAGCATGTAGTGACACAGGAGAACTGAGGTAGGTTTTTCTGGTTCTAAGCCCAGTCTTAGGTCACTTGACCTTCTTGTCTTATTGGTATATCAGGGAATTGTGTTCTAGTCAATTCGCAACACTTAACATCTCCTCTGATGGGAAATATGACCATGTTATTCAGAAGAGAGAATCTTATGCTCACTTTGGCAGCACAAATACAGAAGAGAGAATCTGAAAGTCTAAAAATTATTTAATAAGCTGTTGTTAAACAGCTTCCTAGGTACTGAAATTCTACTATGGAAGAGATATTAGGCAGGAGGTGTAGACTAAGGTAGCCACTGTTTTTTTTTAAACAGGTCATGAAATAATAGATACGTCTGGAATTGAGTTCTGTATCCCATGTGGACCGGGTGTGTGGCTTTGCACAAGCCCTATCACTTCCCTGAGCTTTGTGTCCTTAAGTTTAAATTGACATTATAGTCTAGCAATGAAGTGTCTCTCAAGACTCATGTATCAAAGGCTTGATCCGCAGTGCATCCATGTTCAGAGCTGGCAGCTAGAGAGGTGATTGGACCATGAGGACCCTAACCTCATCAATGGACTAGCCCATTGAAGATTTCATATCTGAATGGGCTATTAGAGCTGGCAGAAGTAGGGCTCTGGGGGCCTGATTTGAAGGTTATATCGTATCCCTGGCCTCTTCCTTTCTGGGATAATTACCTTCTCTGCCATGAGATAAGCACCTTTCATCCTGCATGATGTTTTGGCTTCATCACAGCCCAAAAGCAGCAGATTCAGCTGACCATAGACTGAAATCTCAGAAGCCATGAGACCCATATTTTCCTATATTTTCTATATTGTTTTTCTCAGAAATTTGTCACAGTGACAAAATAAATCTAACAGGACTTGTTTACATTCCATTTCTCTCATACAGCGGTTTGAGAATTAAATGATATGAACAAAAAGGATCCAGCATGTAGTGAAATTCTTTATAAATCTCTATCTTCTCCTTACCCCTCCTCCTTGCCTTGGGAGAGCCCTGAATTGAAATATGGTGGACCATGGGAATTCTATCCATATGGAAACAAAAACTAGGCAGGCAGTATTTGAAAGTCAAAGGAATGTTTTGATTCTAGCCAGCAATCCATTCCACCAGGTTTTAGTAATGAATTTCTAAAATATTAGAACCTTACAGCTATGCAACTAATAATTCCACCAGGAAATAAAGCTTTAATGAAAAATAACAAATAATTCATGAAGGTTTAAAATGCAAGCAGGTAATGAGATAATGCCACAAGAAGAGCACAGGATTGGGAGGAACAATAGGAAAAAAGGGGATGTCACAAACTTAGGCCAAGTTTTGAGGCCAAATACTCCCAGGAAACTCACAGTTCTTTCTGCATTGCTTCCTCACTGGTTGTTGTTAATTCAGCACATCATGTAGGATGCTTGTTCACCTAATTGTGGCGAAGAAACAAAAAGAAGAAACAACCAGGTCCCCAGTGTTCCCTTCAAGGACCCTGCCCCAATGACCCAACCTCCTCCCCTAGATTCTACTTCTTAAAGACTCTACCATCATCCAGTAGTGCCACCTGCTGGGGACAAAAATCTTCAACACATTTGCTTCTGGGACCATGCAAGACCCAAATGACAGCAGAAGGATTTTCAAACCATGTGTCTAAGAGAAAATACAACTTTCTGATAAAGCAAGAACAAAATGAAAAATAAATGTCAAAATCTGAAAACAGGGTAACTGAGATTATTTCCTATTTTCGACTTAACATTTCAGATATAAAACAGCACTCATTGTTCTAGCAGACAGAGCAGGCTGGGCCAGGCCCTCCGCTTCAGTATTCTAGCACAGAAAGAAACTTCACTTCTCACTTTTTCCTCCTAATTTTCAGAGCCACCATATTTTCACAGGCAAGAGAATCTACAATTTTTGCATCCAACTTTTGAGTTTCTTGTTCTTTCTGTCTAAAGTGTCATCTCCTTCACTTCTCTCCAAGCTTCCGGCACACTCTAGTCCAGCTGGAAAATAGTCACATATCTTTCAAGACAAATCATCCTATTTCTGACACGCCAGTCTAAGATGAAACTGACCATTTATCATACATTACGAATGATTTTTGAGGCTTTTCTAAGTGCAGAATCCTGCACTCTATGTAGACTGCTAGCAGAGCACTTACAGCAGTTTTGTGCCCCTCACTGCCTAAAGCATGCATGGCTCCTTTCCTCCTGCTAGGCAGCAAAGGCAGGGCCACGACTCCCTCATTTCTTTCTAGTTCCACACAGTGAATCACCCAGTGAACACATAAGTTGCCCTGAATGGAAATGAATGAATGAGGAGGGGGATAAATTTATTAGTCAATGACAACAAAGAACGAGAGTGAGGACAGCAAGTAGGGTTCTGAGGGACTGAAACGCCAAGATGTGGGGCCTTAGACTATTTCAATGAGTCTTCAAAAACTGTATTGAATCAGGTCAGCTTTGAGGACTAGAGGTTACATTCTTAATGAGAAGCGTGGAAGGAAATGTCAGTGGTCTTCTATGTGTCGAGAACTGTCTCAAGTGGTGTCAATGAATTAACTCATTTAAGTAGTTCAGAAAGCGTGGAGGTCTTCTTATCAGGTCCAAGACAGAGAGGTAGCCCAGCTCAGACACAGCCACACTGCTAAGTGGGAGAGAGTTTAAACCAGGCTCCAAGCTTGACTGTGATCTATACTGACTCATAGTGGAGTAAAGTATATGAAGAGCTGCTATGCAGAGAAAGAATAATAATTTGAAATCTGGATGAGTTCAGATTATAGTTTTGAAAGTGTATGACTGCAAAATGGGGTAGATTTGAATTAGTCTCATTCTCTTCTGTCTTTGTCTCTGTCTCTGTGTCTCTCTTTCACACACACGCACACACACACACACACACGCAGAGTAATCACACTGTCTTCTTTTACATTTTACTCAAATCTCAGTCTCTCCTATCTAGAATGTACCAGCAACCAACCCCACCACACAACAGCTGCTAACATCTCACATTTGAAGAATTCGACTGAAAGCTCCTGGAGCAACTTACCTTAAACACAGTGAGTGACCAGAAAGCAGAAAGGAAGACAGTGCTCCAGATTTCTTAGCCAAGCAGGACCTGTGTGCTGGGAGAATGGCAGCCACAGTGGGGAACAGTTGATTCTTCAGTAAAAGCCTGACAGTCTCTCCCCAGAGCCCCTGTCTGGACTCACACCACAGTGCTTTTCTTCCCCAGAGGAGCAGGATTTTTAAATTGAAGGCTGGGCTCCCTTGCCCAGTGGGCTGCTGGCGCACTTTGCTGCATCACCACCAGGTGTATGGAGGGCGGGGCCTCCACGGTGGACTCAGGAGCATATTCCTTACTGGGGTCTTTGCCGCGGCAGTCATACAGCACGCAGGAAATGAGGAACACCAGGAGCAAAATGACGTAGCTTGCGACCAGGATGATCAGGTTCAAGGTGACGGGGTCGATCTCCAAGTAGAACTCCATCGCCTCTCCCATGCTGGGGACTTTGGTCTAGGGAAAGGCATTTGGGGTCAGTTTGGGCATTGCAGGGAGCAAACCATAACTGGTCAGAAGAGCTACCTGCGTTGACTCTGGGATAAAAATACAATAATCCTGACTGTCCCAGGAACCCTCAAAGATTAAAGCTGCTCAGTTTAATAACTTAAGCTCTTGCTGCTGTTAATACCGCAGCTACCAAAACACAGACGCTGTCGCTCATCCGTTCATGGACTCAGAGAGAAAGAAGGAGATGGTTTCCGCAGCTGAATCCTGGTAGATAATAGTGATCTCATAAATTCTAGTCAAAACAGGCAGTATGGTGAGCAACGTGCTGTTAATAAGCCCATCAAGACAATAATGTAAAGCTTTGGTCAAGTTGGACCAGCTGAGAAGTATAGTTTTCCTTCATGTAAGGGAAGTCTAATGCCAAATATGGACGAATTTAGGTTATCAGGCCAGTGGGCTTTGAGAGTCTGTGTTTCCTCAGCAAGAAGGATATAAGTGCCCTTAAGTACATACGTTCACGCACTCTTTCCATTTTTTTTCACTTACCAGCTTAGAAATACTTCTTTAGCATCTCTTGTGTTTCAGGATCTGTGCTAAACACTCAGGATATGGCAAAGAGAGAATCATTTAGTGTAGAAGAGAAGACAGATAATAAACAAATAATTGCACAAGTCTCCATTTAAGAATGGTGGGAATAAGTTTGTAAAGGACAAATGGCTGATAACTGGAGAGTATGTGCCAGCGTTACGGCTGAAGCTTAGATTTCCCCCCCCAAAGTCTCATGCATTCACAGGTACAGCTTCTCAGCGGTGGCTGACTCTAGAGTGATACTAGGATCAAGAATGTGTGATTAATAAATTAGTCCTCTGACTGGCTTGGCATAGTTCTGGGAGTGGGTAATGGGAAGGCTCTTCCTGTGTGGACAGAAAATTAGGGTCAAAAAGAGGGCCCCTGAGATTGCTTCCTGCTTGCTGCCTTGTATGTACTCTACTTTGCCATGGACTGTTTCTCCTCTGTGATGCCCCTCTGCCATGCCACCCTGCCTTGGAGCCAGCCAACTTTGGACCGAAACCTTTATAAACTCTGAGCCAAATAAACATTTTATCCTTTAACTTTGGGTGTTGGGTGTTCTATCTCGCTACAAGAAAAGTAACAAAGACAGCAAGTATATTTTAAAAAAGCTACCACGAAGAGGCAACATTTAGCCTATGTGGGACCCAAACGATAAGCAGAATTTAGCTAAGTGAAGACAGGCAGGGGATTCTTCTTGCTGCAGAGAATATGCAGAAGATCCGAGTAAAAGGAAGTCTGGAAAATTGTAAATATTGAAACCAAGGCTATGTAACAGGAGCATGGAGCATGGGGAACACAATGGGAAGAGTAGAGAGGGGCATATTGCACAGAGAGTTGTGGGTCATGTGAAGGGCCTCAGACTTGATCATAGGGCAAACAGATACCATTGAATAGTTTTGTGTAAGGGAGAGACATGATCAAATTTGCATTTCCAAAAGATCAACTTCACCACAGTGTGGATACTGAAGGCATGAAAGGAAGATCAGATAGACATTAAAATATAGTTGTTCTTTGGTGTAAAAACCCTTTTTATGTCTGAATAGTATCTCTGTCCTGATGGTTCTGTATGGATGTGTAACTTGTACAGGGACACAAGGCCCAGGGCTCAGGAGGACATCACACATAGTTAAGGCTCTGCTGTTGTTATCTTGAAATTATTATTAGTTTTTTTTTTTTCTGGTATCCAAGAGTCGAACTCACAACGTCACATTTGCCAGGCAGGCCCAGCGCAGCCGAGCTACATTCCTGGCCCCAACAGTTTTTAATTATGCATTAGGTCTCAGAAATTATATATCCAACCTACACCTTATATGTGTATTTTTGGATAGACAGGAGATGAGCTTTCTTCAATAGCTAGTGGGATTCTTTTGATACTCCATGTTGAAGACTAACACTCCTATAGGTTCGTGGGTTACTTAACATTGATGATTTTTAATGGGCGAGCAGCTTCCTGTCAATGTGTTTTATCCCTAGCCTCCATGGAATTTGAGAATCCAGGATGCGGTAGGCAGGGGTTCTTATTTATCTAGAAATCTGATGGCTCTGTGGTCTTGACTAATCTATGAATTTCACTCAAGGAGATGAGTAGTCATTACATGCTGTGGGTCTAAGGACAGGTTCATTGAATCCATTTGAATTCTATGAATACAGATACCTGGGTCAAGACGAGATCTATTGAGTTAGAATCTCTGGGGCTTGAATTTGAGGGCCTGCATTAATAAAAGTTTTCATAGATTGTTTTTCTATGCTACCAGGATGAAGGGTCCTGAGTAGGGAGGGTGAAAGAAGGATATAAACAATACAGACCAATATGGTGGTACATGCCTAATAATCTCGGTACCTTTGGAGGCCGAGGCTGGAGGATCACAAGTTGGAGCCCATTCTGGGTGATTTAGTGACTTTGAGAGAACTTGTTTTAAACTAAAAAAGTATTAAAAAGGGTTGGAGATGCAGCTCAGTGAAAAAACCCTGGGTTCCACCCCCAGCACCAAACAAACAAACAATAAAACCAATACCTCTTTCCTCCTACAAAACATGGCCTTGATTATCTGCCAACAGACACCCTAGGGGGAGAAGGTATCAGTACAGAATTCAGCCTTGTCCAAGGTTCTGAGTCCAACAGATTCAGAGAATTAATTTCACCAGAAGGAAGTCTCTTTTCTCGCGACAATTCATATTGATCACACTCATAGGAAACTGATGTTAAACATTGGTGGCAAATATAATTGTCACACGTTTGGGAACCTAGCTTTGGAAGGACCTTAGCTGTTCTTCCTGGATGCAGATCTAAGAGAAAATTGCATTCATAATCACGAAGTTTCTTGGAGGAGCGTAGGATCCCAAGAAGTGGAGCTGCTTGTCACACTTGCAGGTCACAAGCAAAGCAGCAGTCTGAAGCAAGTCTTAAAAGCCCGCAGTGTGCCCCAGATGTTCACTTTCTTTCTGTTGAGCTCTAGGTTCTTGACTTCCACAGTGAATTGAGTCTACAAGGTGCCTTGAAGTAGTGAAATTTAGGGAAGCTTTTTGGTGATTTTAAGTAGATA
Source organism: Dolichotis patagonum (assembly GCA_004027295.1). Taxonomy (NCBI): domain Eukaryota; kingdom Metazoa; phylum Chordata; class Mammalia; order Rodentia; family Caviidae; genus Dolichotis; species Dolichotis patagonum. Next base: position 10,519 of record PVJX010049350.1, read on the forward strand.
GCACAAAAATGTGTTAAAAATAGACTCTGAAATCAGAATCACATAGAGAATAATAATCAATGAACCTGTGGCCCTGAAGCAAGGCCAGCAGATTGCTGTAGCTGCTGGTTTCAAACAGGAGCCTAAAGAGAATTCTTTCTGTGGTCTGTTGGCCATTTCAGAACTTTGGAAATGGAATGGTCAGTTCATCAGAAAGAAATAGCAGGTGAGTATGGTGGACTTTGGGGGGCCTGCAGGGGAGAGACCCTGGTGCCTCAGGACCTACACTGTGCGGTTGACTCGGGGTGCCAGGAGAACAAGGAACTCCTCCCCTCTCTGGGAGCAACTGAGAGTGTGGCAGACTTTCAGCGGCCCGAAGGAGAGAGACCCTGGAGCATCAGGACCTGCACAGTGTGGTTGACTTGGGGTGTCAGGAGAACAAGGAAATCCCCCCATCTCTGGGGGCAGCTGAGAGTGTGGCAGACTTTCAGCAGCCTGAAAGAGAGAGACCCTGGTGCATCGGGACCTGCGCCATGCAGTTGACTCAGGGTGCCAGGAGAACAAGGAGCTGCACCCCTCTCTGGGTGATGGCTGAGAGTGTGGCAG
>PVJX010049351.1:0-11100 GCA_004027295.1 Dolichotis patagonum
TGAGGCCTCTCTGCCACTGTTCCTGAAATGCTCGTATTCTTGTTCTCTCTCCCTAGAATGTCCTTCAGTATTTTTTGTAGGGTTGGACTGGTGGTCACAAATTCTCCTAGTTCCTCTTTGTCATGGAAGCATCTTGTTTCTCCATTAATTTCTAGAGAGAGTTTTGCGGGATACATCAATCTGGGCTGGAGATTGTTCTTCTGCACTTGAATTACTTTACTCCAAGCTCTTCTTGACCTGATGGTCTGTGTTGAGAAGTCTCCCGTGATTTTGATGGGTTTTCCTTTATAGGTGATCAGTTTCTTTACTCTGATGGCTTTTAATATTCTATTCTTATATTGAATTTCTGGGATCTTGATTATTATGTGTCTGGGTGTAGCTCTGTTTGGGTTGTAGGTGGCTAGAGTTCTGTAAGCTTCAAACATCTGCATATCATTTCTTTTTTCTATGCTTGGGAAATTTTCCTTAATGATTTCTGTGAATAGCCTTTGTAATTCCTCTGTTTTGATTTCTGCTTCTTCATTCACATGCTTTATTCTTAAGTTATAGATCCTCTTGTCATCTTCCAGTCTTTGTATCTTTACTGCCTGCTCCCTTGTTATTTTTAAGAGATTTTCCCTTTCATGGTCACACATTGCAAGCCTGTGTTCAATTTTTGATAGTCTATCTTTGGTTTCTTTCAAGCAGTTTTGCCAGCTTTCTATGGAGTCTTTAGTTTCCTGATAATCTCTTTGAATCTGCTTCATGAATTCTAGGTTTTTTTCTGTAATCTTCATTAAATTTTTGTCTGCTTTTGTGTTCCTCCATTCTTCTGTCTGTGTCTTTATGAGAGGTGCCCAGCCTTTCTTTTATTAATCTACTTATCTTTTATTTAATTTGAATTAATATTTCAGTTTTGGTCCTGCTTACGAGGTCCTGAAGATATCTCTTTATGTCTGGTACCACTGTGTTTGATGTTGCATGTTTGCTGCCCTCAATCTCTTTTGTATTTACCTCTCCTGGATCAATGTTCTCAGGGTTGGGGGCTGGGGTTTTTTTCTTATTTGTCCCTTTCATCATGTTTTTGGTTCCTTCCATAGAAGGGTACAGTTAATTCCCAGACCCTGTTCTTGTTGTTTAAGGCTCCTTTAGAGGGTGCAGGCTAGGAGCTTTTACCCACTTCAATAGGCTATCAGAGATTAGAATTCACGCACGGGCAGTGTGTGCTGGCTCCTCCCCTCCAGGCCAGTCAACGTTTGCAGGCCTTCACTGTGTCAGTGTGTGCCAATCTCAGGGAATTAATTTGTAGCAACTCACTGGGTCCCAGCCAGGGGCACAGCCTAGTCCAAGAAGATTCCACCAATCCGCTCGGCGAGGGGAGCAACCAAATGAAGCCACTTCCTTATGGAGTTAGGGCTGTCCTGGCCAAATCTAACATGTTGTCCAGTCGGTTTCACCTTTCCCGTGGGAGGGTCCTATTCACATCATTCACCACGTGTTGATGTCAGTCCCCGAAAACTGCTGGGTTCTCTGACCTCCAACTTCAGCATGACTGCAGTGCGAATTCACGGTGCCTCTGGGTCTGTCGCGTCTAGGGCCGATCCAGGGGAGCCGCATACTTTGTGCACCTGATCACTTGGATTCAGGTGGCTCGAGGAGGGCACTGTGCTCACTGATCTTAGCTTCTCTGATGGTAGCCCCAGGACCTCATATTCGAGCGGTTTTTTGCACTTTAGTTTCTTCCTGGGTTGTGAGAGTCCATCTCTCTGTTTGGGTCTCTCCAAGGTATTTTATTCTGGCATTTGAGCTGCCTCTCTCAGAGAGGGTCCCTCTCCTGCTACCTACCAGTCCGCCATCTTTGGACTTCCAACTCACTGTCACTTTTAATAACTCATTTTAAAAGGTTCTTCTTGCTATTACTTCAGGTTTTACAGGATGAGGGGTCTGGATACATCTACCTGGGCACACAGGGTTCCACTAACTTTATCACTTCTGCCACTGCCTGGTTACTTTTGGTAGCTCATATCCATAGAGAAGCTGTTAGAAAAAGTAGTTACTACACAGGAAGGGGCTGTGCATCCTGGTGGTCAAGGGGAGACAGGCAAGGTGCGAAGTAATGGACAGGGAGGAGTGTATCTGGGTGTTTGGATTCACCATGGTGCCTCCTGCTGCTTGTATGCCTGGTGATAACTGACAGGGCAATTGTACCATACCTTCACAAGGGTAAGTAAGTAGGGACTCATATTCTCAGATGTAAAAGTCTGAGTTGCTGCACCACAAAATACAATTGATTTAGACACAGTTGGGTCAAGGAGATAGAAATCATAAGTAAGGAGGGAAATGAGGGAAGTAAGGATGGAGACCAATGATGGTTTCAAGACTAACTATAACAAGGGAAAATGGAACTCATCCCACTACCTCCTGCTCCCTCTTTTTCCCTCTCTTTTTTTGTCCCTCTTCTCTCTCTCCTTCTTTCTCAATATTAGTATCAGTGACTTGAACATCGGTGAAAGGAAAAAGAGGACTGAAGATGTAGCATGAGTGAATCTGTTATGCAAGGTGTGGACTATGGCCGACAATGGCAGAAGCCTCCTGTTGTAATACCCAGAAACTCTCCCACAAAGCTCTCACTGAATGCAGTACTGTGTTGCACTCTGAACAATCAGACTACTACAGTTAACACTGGCCAGAGCAACCTCCTCATACAAGACTGACATAAATTACCACATAAATACTCTAGCTGCCTTCCCCCTCTGTGAGAACAATCTGACAGTTTTTCCATACACACCTTCTGACGCCTGCAGTCGGACTAAAGCAAATTTCTAACAGCAGTAAACTAATTTTCACAGTAATGTTGGTTTCTTTTGTTTCCCTTTATCACTTCCCTATTCCTTTGCAAACACTTGCTAGGACCACCTCTTAGTTAAGAGGTTTTCATTTCTGCTTGAGCTTTAACTGCTAGTGGTTCTTCATACATTAAAGCATCCAGCTAATAGCTATGGATTCTTTAATAACTTGCTTTATTTTTTCATTGTTTTGTTGTTGTTTTGTTTTTTTTTTTACCACGGGGTCTTGGTCTGTTAGGCAGGCTGGTCTTGACCTTGTCATTCTCCTGCCTCAGCTCCCTAAATAATTGAGATTATTGTCTCTAATCTTGCTTTTATATCTAAATTATTCTCTGAAAAATGGCATTAGATATTTTTCTAAGTTGCAAATGGTCTTCTAACCTTCTTGCATCACAGAAAATTTCTATCTATCGTCTATCTATCGTCTATCTCTTCAAATGATTATTGTTTCAATAAGCCTGTCAATCCCCAAGCAGATATTCATTAAATAACTACTATATTCTTGGTATTTTGCTGGCAACTTTTGTGGATCTACAAATGACCATCATGGAATTAGTTCTTAAGATGTTATGATAAAATAAGCAATTGAAACATGTGAAAAATTCATCATGTTTTAAGAGAGAAGTCAGAAGGCCAAGCCAAGATGTTTTGTTTGAAAACATAATTATCTTATAAATGCAGGGAAAAAACTCTAATCACAATCAGGAAACAAAATATATATTTCTATCATTTTCTTCCTATAACAGTAGCATCTAGCCTTACTAGACAATGTTGTTCACTCAGCTCTTCCTGAAAGTGGGAATATTCTTTTATTCTTTGCCTTGCCTTACCTTGTTTTCTTTTTCTCTTTATTTTGTGGCCTGAAAATGTTACCCAACCTCAAAGATCAGCACAATAACAAAGCCTGTTGGGTTTCCTCATCTCTGTAAATACAATGAACAACTTCATCAGCTCACATAGCTACCAACTGGCAAATGAAATATTCAATCCTAGAAGTTTGATGTCAATATCCATGTTCCTAAACCTTTTAATAAATTATCTGCTCTTAGATTTCTGGTGGGGGGAACATTCTGAATTAATAACTGCTGAGCCTAAAACTCACAACAGGGCTACTATATGCATTGCACTGCTAAGTACCTCTTTTTAAAAACTATGAGGGGTAGTGTTGTCATTAATACAGGTAAAACACTTAGCATAGTGCTTAAAACACAGTAAAAAATAAAGTGTTTACTATTCTGCCTACTTAGTTATTAAGTTGAAATAGTGCAAAATCTATTTGATAAAAATGGCATACTTTTTTATTTTTTTCATATGTGTGTGTGGTGCTGGGTATTGAACCCAGGGCCTTGTGCATGCAAGACAGGAATGCTACCACTGAGCCACATCCTCAGCCCTGGCATATATCTTTTGAGGTGTAAGAAAAGAATACCTTAGAACAAATCAATAGAAATAGCAGGTAGATAGGTTGCCTAGGCTTGGAGGAGTTGGTGAATAACAATTGAAAGTATGAGATGCTGAAAATGTTTTGGAGATGATGAAAATGTAAAATGTAGTAATAGTACATACTTGATGAATATACTAAGATATATTGAATGATGTAATTTATATGAAATATAAGGTAGACAATAAAATCATGAAAACAGAAATATTGAGCCATAGGGAAAAAAGCAGTATGAAATTGTGTTTTACACAGTGAATCAATTCAGTACAACTACAGCATATTGCTCCAGTGTTATGCAACAGTAAGTAAATTTAAGAAGTGCTTTCTTATGACTGTCATCTACCTAGTTAACCACTTCAGCTTCGCAACTTGCTCTCGTATGTTGCAACAAGCGTTAGGCATGGGTTTAAATTCAGCTGCATCTGGTCTGCTGTTTTTGGAAAATAATATTTGACTTTTTGGGTTCCCTAAGCAGTAGAAAATTCCCCAACACTAAGAAAAATAGCATGAGAAATTCCAATAAAAATATTAAAAGTTCTGAGGGAATAAAGCACAAGTCTCAAACATGAGAGTCAAATGCCTCTAGGAACTATATTTACAACTATTTCAGTGCCTTGCTGAGTCTAAAAGTTTTCCATTCTAACAAGCCAATATATTTTCTTCAATTTGCACTTCAGAATATTAATCTGCAAACATAGGCAATGTGTTCTTAAATATGACATATTCACTGTAACTGTAATGGTAGGCATAAGACTACAGAATTTAAAATTCCAGGGGGGTCAGATTATACTTTAGTTCCATGAGAACAAAATTTACTTTCAGAAGAACTAAAAGAATTGTATGGAGGTGGTTTGTTTTTTAATGTCAAATACTCCATAATTGGTGTTTATTGTAACACAATAGAATGTTTTCCACTTTGTCCTCAACTGAATTTTTAAAAAAATTACCTCATGCTAGATGTGTAACATCAATTAATTTGTATTTGTTGAACTTCTTAATCAAATAGCTATCAAGTTACTACTCAGAGCAAGTTGCTGTATTTGACACATTATAAAGGTCACATGTCTAGGTCTCTAACAAAATATATTGTGCTTAATATATGTTGTATTTTTTTCCCTCTGTGATAGTGTTGTCATGGAAACATGAGGACTAAAAAGTCATGGTTCTGTGCTCTGTAAGCTTGGAATTTTCTTGAAGGAAGGGGAGTGTGCTAATAAGACAAGCAAATGATACAACTGAAGATCAAGGAAAGAAGTTTTTTTCCTATTTCTACTTCATGGCATTCTCTATTTTATTTTTGTCATTATAATATGTTAACAGTTATCATTTATTGCTGGATTTTATATTATCCTTTCAGACATAATGTCACTTCATTTAATCATCACAAGGAAGCACAATTTTATATATAATAAAACAGGCTAATTGAAAAATATCTATATGTGTTACATGGTTTTTCAAAATTTTTAGTCAGTGGCTCTATTGTTATGGCCACAATGGACTAATCATACTACTGCATTCTTCTTGGTTAAAGAGACAGATAAAGGTGTGTGTTTGTGAACCACGTCACACCATCCTGTGTTTTTTTTTTTTAATCAAAGTTTTAACAAAGGGAGCTCTTGGGAATGACTACCATTGTCTCACTCCATGTAACCTTTAGGTTAACACATAAACAACATGTAGAGATACGAAAGGTCAAGCAGTGAGAGAAAGGATTGCACAGAGAAAGGAAGACCCCATCTATGTCTTTTGGTCTAACAACATGTGCATTGTGATTTTACCTTTACCTTATTACAAGAAGCAATTCCTCTTTGGTTTCTTTGTTCATTTGTTCAGAGAATACTGAGTTGATTTGCTGCCAGTTTTAAAGCAAATGTTCCTGACTAACAGCCACATAAACATTGAAAGTGGAATGAGACTTGTATGAAGTTATCTCTGTACATCATCTACAAGGTCCATGCTCTTGATCACAATGTTTACTGACATTGTGACATTGTGACACAATCTTTACTGACAATAATAGCTCCCACTTAAATGAAAGATTTTTTTTGATTATTGCAGTCTTCAAGTATTTTATTAGTAAAGCAGTATATAAATACATGGTTTATTTAAGAATAGGTGTTTTATGCTAATATAAATCAAATGGTATCACAATGGGGAGACAGTGACAAGGGATGCATAGAATTAAAACAAGCAAACAAATATTTTGGGGCAATAAATGAAGTGAGATTACTGTAGAGAAAAGTGTCATAGACATAATACCACACATTTTATATTAATCAGTACTTTAAATTGAATGTAAAATGTTTTAATCAGCATATGTTTTAATCAGAGTATGTTCTTTTGTATTTCCATGTAAGAATCAGGAGTTAGGTATTCTTGAAAGTCTATGAAGTAAGATCCAGGAATCTCTATTTTGGAAAAATTTAAAAATATTGAAAAAATCAAAGAAGAGAAAGAGTACTGAAAAACATACTAGAAAGAGATAAAACTGACTACAATTCCCAGAACAACAGAAAGAAACCACCAGACAAGGCAAGCAATTAAACAAGGGGAAAAATCAGAAAACCAACAGCAGAAAAATAACAACACAAAGTTGAGCCAGTATATAACAGTTATATCCATCAATGTAAATGACCTCAGTTCACCAATAAAAGAAATAGGTTGACAGAATGGATCAAGAAACAGGATGCAACAATATGCTGTATTGAAGATGTGTGTAAGAAACACATCTGACTCAAAAGGAAACTAATAGACTAAAAGTAAAAGGATGGAAAACAATGTTCCATGTGACAGGAACCCAGAAAAAAAACAGAGGTAGCTATTCTGTTTTCAGACAATGTGAATTTCAATCCTTAGATGATCAAAAGAGTTAAGAAAGTCACTATATAATTTGTCAGTGGAATAATTAAAGAGGAAGAGCTAACAATCATAAGCACTCATCCACCAAATAAAGGAGCACCCAATGATGTAAGACAAATACTAATAGATATGAAAACCAAATAAGCAACAACACAATTTTAATAGGGAGCATTAATACCATATTGTCACAAAGAGATAAGTAAACTAAACAAAAAATCAGCAAAGAAATAACAGGACTGAATCAAAACTGAGAACAAATGGTCTTGGTAGACATTTACAGTGTTCCACTCAACCACGTCAGAATATAATATGCTCAGCTGCATATGGGAATTTCTCCAAAAGAGACCATATGTCAGCCTGTAGAACATTCTTAAGTAAATGTAAAGGGATTGAATTTCATGAATATTATCTGACAATAGTGCACAGAAATTTGAAATTAATGGGAAAAGAAATTGCAAAACCTGCATAAATACATGGAAATTAAACAACAACGTCTTGAATAATCAGTAGGTTACAGAAGAAATTAAGCAATACCTACAATTCAATGAAAGTGAGGATACAACATACCAAAACCTGTGGGACACAATGAAAGTGGTCCTAAGAGGAAAATATATGGCAATAAATTGTCACATGAAAAAGATAGAAACAGCATAAATAAAACCTAATTCTACATCTCAAGCTTCTAGAAAAACAAGAGCAAGTGAAACTCAAGGTTCACAGAAGAGAATAAATTATAAATATCAGAGCAGGAATTAATTCAATTAAGACTAAGAGAATAATACAAAGAATTAATCAAAGAGCTTGTTCTTTAAAAGAATAAACAAAATTGATAAACCCTTCATCAAGCTTATCAAGAAAAATAAAGAAAACAACTCAGATTCATGCAATAAGTATTGAAAAGAGAGAAATTACTACAGATCCCATGGAAATCCAAAAGATCATGAACACCTACTTTGAAAATCTCAACTCACATAGTGTGGAAAACACACGCTAGACAGACTTTTAGAAACATATGAGCTACCAAAGCTTTTTAGAAAATAGACTTTTAAAAACATATGAACTACCAAAGCTCAATCAAGAAGATATAACAATTTTGAATAACCCAATATCAGCTACTGAAACCAAAAACATGATTAAAACTTACCAACAAAGAAAAGCCTAGGTCCTGATGGATTCATGGCTGAATTCTATAAGAAATTTAAAGATTTAATGCCAATACTACATAGACTCTTCAATGAAGCTGAAAAAGAAGCAGTTCTCCCTAACTCATTCTTGGAGACAAGTTTCACTCTGCTACCAAAACCAGAGAAAGACCCAACCAAAAAGGAGAACTATAGGCCAGTTTCACTAATGAACATGGATGCAAACATTCTCAATACAATATTGGCAAATAGTTGTTTTTTGTTTTGTTTTGTTTTTTTATTTTTTCATACTAGGGATTCAACTCACAACCATGTGTTTGCCAGGCAGTCACTTATGCCACTGAGCTCAATCCCCAGCCTCAAACTGCCAAATCAAATGTGGCAAATCATCAAGGAGGTTATATATAATGACCAAGTGGGATTTATCCTAGAAATGCATGAATGGTTTAAACATACACAAATATAATAAATGTAATATACCACATCAACAGAGTGAAAGACAAAAATCACATGATCATCTCAATAGACACAGAAAAAGCATTTGATGAAGTCCAAAACTTGTTCATGACAAAAACTGTAGAAAAACTCAAAATAGATGGTATTTGCCTCAATCTGATGAAGGCCATCTATGACAAACCCACAAGCAACATTATACTAAATGGACAAAAACTGAAAACTTTCACTCTAAAATCAAGAATAAGACAAGGATGTCTACTGTCACCACTCCTATTCATTATAGTTCTGAAAACATTAGCTAGAGCAATCAGATAAGAAAGAGAAATAAACAGAATAAGGGCAGGAAAAGAAGAAGCAGAATTGTCACTATTTGCAGATACTCCACTTAGAAAACCCTAAAAACTCCATCAAAGGAATACTAGAGTTAATAAACAAATTCAGCTGTGTATCTGGATACAAAATCAACACTCAAAACTCAACAGCATTCCTGTACACAAACAAAAAACTCACTGAGATAGAAATTATAGAAATACCACCCATCACAATAACATGCAAAAAAATGAAATACTTAGGAATCAACCTAACAAAGATTGTAAAAGAACTATATGCTGAAAGTTATACTACTCTAAAAAAGGAGATTGAAGAGGATATTAGAAAGTGGAAAGATATTCCTTGCTCTTGGTTAGGAAAAACCAACATTGTGAAAATGGCCATACTCTCAAATCTGTTATACAGATTTAATGCAATACCAATCAAAATATCATTAATATATCTTTGAGATCTAGTGAAAACCTTGTTAAAATTCATTTGGAATAAAAAGAAACCTAGAATATAGCAAAGGCAATTCTGGGCAACAAAAGCAAGGTAGGAGGCATCTCAATTCCTGACTTGAAATTATACTATAAAGCTCAGTGATAAAATCAGCATGGTACTGGCAAAGAAATAGACTCTAGGAGCAATGGAACAGATTAGAAGATGCAGACACAACTACAAAGAACCTCAACCACCTTATATTTGACAAAGGGGCTAAACATGTTCACTGGAAGAAGGATAGCCTCTTTAATAAATGGTGTTTGAAAAATTGGCTCTCCACATGCTGAAGACAGAAACTAGTGTATGTCTATCACCAAACTAAACTGAACTGAACTGAAATCAAAATGGACCAAAGATCTAAATATTAAAACAGAAACACTAAATCTACTGGAAAATAAGGTAGGTAGAAATCTTGAAGACATAAGGGTAGGACAAGAATTCATGAACAAAATGCAAACTGCCTGGGAAGTACCTCAAAGAATCAACAACTTGGATGTCATTAAAAGTTTTTGCACTTCAAAGGAAGTCACCAACAAAGTGAAAAGAAAACTCACAGAGTGCAAAAGAATTTTAGCCAGTAGTCTCTCAGACAAAGGACTTATGTCTAGAACTTATAAAGAACTGAAAATCATCAAGACCCGTAAATTCAAAGACCCATTCCAAAAATGGGCATCTGAGATGAATATGCATTTCTCAGATGAAGATATACAAATGGAAAGTAAATACATGAAGAAATGTTCACCATCACTGATCATTCGAGAAATGCAAATTAAAGCAACACTAAGATTTCATCTCCAAAAGAATGGCTGCCATCAAGAAGTCAACTGATAACAAATATTGGCAGGGCTGCAGGGAAAAAAGATCACTTCTCATTGATGTTGGGAGTGTAGACTGGTGCAATCACTGTGGGAATCATCATGAACATTCCTCAGAAAACTGGCATTGGAAGGCTCATTCAATCCAGCTATTCCCTTCCTGGGTATTTTCCCAGAAAAATTGAAAATGTCATGTCATAGCCGTATATGTGCACCCATGTTTATAGCCGCACAATTTGTAAAAGCTAAATCTTGGAAACAAGCAAAATGCCTGTCAACTGCAGAATGAATGAAAAAGATGTGGTATTTTTACACAATGGAATCTTACTCATCTATAAAAAGGGTGATTTTGAGGCTTGTATATGTAAATGGAGGCAATTTGAGATTATCCTCATTAAGTGAAATAAATCAGACTCACATTTGTAAATATATTGTCTCTCTAGTGTAAAAAATAAATAATAATAATAAACTGAAAGAGTACTAAGATGCAAAATGTACAATATATACTGTAATAATGAAAGGGAAAGAAAGTGATCAAAGGGAAGGAACAACTTGTGGGTATACACATATAACTGTTGTACGTTTAAGTGTGCAAGATAGATAACCATACTACTAATTCTCTGTTAGTTCATCAAAAAGAACAGTTTGTGCTGTCATTGCTTGATTGTTCATTTTTTTATACTTAGATTTTGTAACTTGAACAACTAATTCTAAGATACCAATATGTAATATATTAACTAGTGTTTTCT
>PVJX010049352.1:0-11115 GCA_004027295.1 Dolichotis patagonum
CCATTTTGGATTTACTATTGACTTGTTTTGAAGTCCTTTATTGCATTCATTGTTTTGTTCTTACTGTTTCTATTCTATTCTGTTCCGTTACATTTTTACTATGTCTGAAAGTATCTGCAGCTACTTTGAAGGCAAAAAAAGGCATTATGGTAACTATTGTTGATTTTGTAAGGTTTTGAAGTCCTGTGTCATTTATACTGGTATATTTGGATTGGTTTTATTCTGTTTTATTTTTATTGGTTTTATCCCTTTAAAATAAAAAAATGTAAAAAAAAAAAAAAAAAAGAAAAGAAAAGCATGGATGAAAACTGGGCCCTCTAAGATGCCCTGGTCTCTCATGAAAGCAGGTAGAGAATCACCTCACCACTGTGAAGAAGGTCTTTCACATACATACCAAAGTTATGCCATGAGAAGTGACTGATACCAGCAAAATGACTATGGTGGTCCTGTGATACTGTCTGTGAAAACTATTGATCAAGCTGCCAACAGAGGACTGTCGGGGACTCAACTGTTCCCTGGCCCCCACCAAGAGCCTGGTCTTCTGGGGCCATTGAAGGGGATGATGAAATGAGAGAGAGGAAGGCCAGAGAGGACACGTACGCTCTAAGGTGAACTCTATAGAGGGAATACTGCTCAGCGATCAATTCTACTCCAATCCTCACACTATACAGACGTAAAAACTGGGGCGCAGAAGAAGACAGGATTTCAGGAGACTGTAGAGTTAAACAGCAGCTCTAGAATTCAATTTAACACATTTTTCTTTATAAATACAGTTAATGCTGGTATCTTAGTCTGTTTGGGGTTACTATAAAAGAATTTTATTGGCTGGGTGAAGGAAACCACTCAGAGTAGTTCAAAGCTCAAGGGCACCTAAAAATACCTGAAGGACATGACCCTGGTGATCTAACATGGGCACACAGCGAGATGAGTTATATAACCATGACTTAGCACAGGTAAACATGCACGCACTGGTTAAGGCACTGTACAACATAAGCATGTGATAACAATCTGTATGAGAATATACAATAAAGATGCAGGCTGGTCCTGGGCTCTTACACTGTTGGGCTCTGCTCTGCTCCATCCTGCCTGCTGTTGCTGCAGATGTCTTACCCACTTGCATTCTTTAATCTGGGGACCTCACCCACAAAAATCTCCCTTCAGCCCATGAGCGGGCCAACATCGAGTAATTAGCAATAGAAGTTGATCTAACTCACAGTTATGTGGCTGAGATGACCATGATAGAGCACCTGGCGAGGGCCATGTGTCACATCATAACATGACAAAAGACATCAAACAATACAAGAGGAAGCAAGAGGGGGCTAAATTCATTTTAAGTAACAAATCCACTTTCTTGTTAACAAATCCACCCCTAAAATAATTAATAATAACTAGTCTAGTCATGAGTCAGAGCCTTCATGACCTAATCACCTCTTAAAGCTCCCACATCTCAACGCTATTACATTTGGGATGTAATTTCCAAAACATAACTTTGAGGGACACACTCAAAGCATAGTATCTGGCAAGGAAGTTTCCTGGGAACTTAGGACAGATGGCCACTGTGACTGCCATAACAGAGGGTGGTTTTCTAACATTCCAGCAGAGTTTTTGGTCTCTTAGAGTAAATCAGAATTCCAGCTACTCTAGTCACTTGAAGACTATTCTCAAGTACTCTGGACTTACACTTAACCAAGGTCTCTGTGAGCCCAGGTAGTGTCACTCTGGTTGAGTGGCAATGAGAAAGGCACGACAACACCTGCCCTGACCATGAGATTTGTGAGTACCCTGTGCTTTCAGGCTACTCCAGGAGGCTGCCTTACAACTAAGCCCCTCATGGCTCCTCCAGATTCCAACATATGATGTTTCTCCTTTGCTGGCCACCTGAGGGAGTCCTGCCAACTGGCAAAGTCAGGAGGGTAAGTTTAGTCTCACATAGACTGGCTGAGAAAGGCTCAAATTAGGTTCCCATTACCCAAGGTTTTACCCTCTTACATCAGTCAGACCAGTAATTTCTGAGGAGCAGCTATAGGCTAGACATGCCAGGGGCCTACCCCCACAGCAAATGGGACAAGAAGATGGTCTCCCTTCATCTCAGCCAGTCTGGGCTGCCCCCATCTTGCCTTAACAGGGCCTCACCATACCCTATCCTTCTTTTAGTCGCTCCCACAAACTTGGAGGCCCCCAAATGCAGGATTCATCCCTAACCAAACAACCAATCCTGCAGGAATTCAGTAGATGATTACCAGATTATAATTACATGAAAGGAGACACAGACTCCTTCCACAAAGCTCTTGTAATTTGTTTGTTGATGTTGATAAAGTTATTTATTTTATACTGACCTTTGTTTGGGTTTGGATCTAAAATGTCTCCTAAATGTTCATGTGTTAAAGACTTGTAATTCCACACAGAAGAACATTTTCTCTCTCTCTCTCTCTCTCTCTCTCTCTCTCTCTCTTTCTCTCTCTTTCTCTCTCCCTCTTCCCTCCCTCTTTCCATCCCCTTTTCTACATGCCATGAGGTGACCAGCTGTGGTTTACTTCATTCTCCCCATCGTGATGTTCTGCCTCACCACAGGCCCTACAGCAATGAAACCAACCAGCCATGGACTGAAACCATAAACCAAAGTCAATCTTTTGTCCTTCAAGCAGGTTTTCTCACCTCAGTGGAAAACCAGCACATCCTTAGTTCCATGCTATAAACTTCCTTTAACAAAAATACAAACTTTGCCTCTGTCAATCTAAATTGAAAAGGAGGTTGCCACACTTTGGCCAGGTCAAGAACACTGGCTCAGGGACCTGACATCCTCCAAACTAGAGCTCTAGAAGTGGTTTCCCATGAGGAATGGGAAGGAAGAATTCATGCAGCTCAGAGACAGAGGTGGTGGATAAGGAAGGTGAGAGAAGCTACAAAGCAGGAGAAACTAGGGCTGGAAGGACTGGTCCCCTGACTACCCGACCAGCCTGCTCTTTATCCTTACTCTCTGCCTACCCCTAATCCCTGTATCCAATCCAACAGCATGTTTTGAGCATTTGCCACCTGAATATGGATTAAATCCTAGATCTTCTCTCCATTACCTAGTCCCAGTCACTATTTTCTCTTCTATGAACAACTTTGCCAGTTCCTTCCAAAGCTGACTTTGTACAGGGTTAGACAAATATTTTAGCCATAGCTCTGATCATGTACTTTCCTACTTGAAACCTTTCCCTAGCTTTCCACACATCCTGAGACAATCCAAACTCTCTTCCTTTGCTGACAGGCTGCATATGGCCTGGCTCCTGCCCATCTCAGCATATTCATCTTACATCTGCTTTTCCAAGTCCCATCCAAGTCATCTTTCAGTTCTTCCACCACATCAAGCTCCTTCCATCTTTGGAGCCCTTGTGCCAGTTTCACCAAGTAAAGGCTATAATATACCAAAATGTCTAGAACCTTAGCCGGCATAGAGTAGATGCTCTTAATTCCCTTCTCCCATCCCTTATCCCCCAAGGAGAACAATGGTGATGTGTACTGCATGCCTCCTTTCCCTGCCTCTTCCATGTCTACTCTGAACTGTGATATCTGGGTGGGAAACAACTTCAGACTGCAGATGCTATGACAGTGTTGCTTAAATTGAATTACGCTGAAACCAAAGAAGCCTTCAGTTCTCCCAGGGAGTTCAGAAATGTTCACCCTGAGAGAAACTGCACACTGCACAGAAAAAGTCATTCAAGTTGATAAGAAGTCATTCGGATCACCATCTAAGGCAGCTTTTGCCTTTGAAATAAACTCATTCTTTATTAGCACTACACTGGGGATTTCCAGGATTGAATATATTTCTATCACACAAAGCCCATTTTAAGACTTTTTTTCATGCTGTCAGAGTCCTATGTAATCTAATCTCTCCACAATGTTAGAATTTTTCATACACAAAGAGCCATAAGCCATGAAAAGAGAGGTAAAAATAAAGACAGAATGTGAACAGGAAGCATTGCTCCAGCTAGGGCTAGAAGCAGGGCCCTAGCACACAGGACAAGCAAGCCCACATCGTCGAGAGCTTGTTGCAATGAAAAGTATTTGGCCTTCTCCTGAAAGGAAAGGAAAGCTATAGAAAGCCAACTGAAGCTTTAAAATAGAAAGTGACCAATAAAATCTTTTTAGAACACTCACTTGTATACAATGAAAAAGATGCAGGGAAAAAAAGATAAAAGTTAAGAAATTGTTCAAAGATTCTCTCAATTTAGATAGGACACCCCAAAAAACAAACATGATGAAAGAAAGAATAGATGAATTGAACATCAAATTTTTTTTTTACTTCTAAGTATCATATCAAGAAAGTAAAGTGTAGCTACACACACCTGTAATCTCAGGACCCTGGGAAGCTGAAACAGGAAGACCACAGCTCTAGCATGCCTGGGTAATGCAGTGATTTAACAGGAACCTGCCTCAAAATAAAAAGTAAAAAAGCTCTGGAAATGTAGCTCAGTATGAAGGCCTTCAGTTCAATTCCCATTACTACAAAAAGAAAGAGAAAAACAAACTGGCATCAAAGCTATGCAAAGAATGCTTTCAACTCAACCGTAGAAAGACAACTCAGTTAAAAAACTGACCAAAGGCTTGAGCAGAGATGCTCAAATATATCAAAGAAAATATATCAATAATCAATAAGCACAAGAAAGATGTTCAACACCATTAATTATTAGAGAATTGTAAATCACAGTGAGTCCACTTCATATCCACTAAGAAGGTTATGATCAAAAAGCCAGTTAATAACAAGTGTTGATGAGGATATGGAGAAACTGTGGTAGAAATATAAAATGGTAAAGCCTCTTAAAAATCAGTTTGTCAGGTCAAAAAAAATTTAACAGAGTTATATGTAATTTGATTCTATCTCAACTAAGAGAATTAAAAACATGTCCACCCAAAAACTTTTACATGAATGTTCATAGCATTAATCATGATAACCAAAGAGTAGAAACAATCCAAATGCCCACCAGTTTATAAATGGAAAAACAAAATTTGGTATATTCATATGATGGAATAATATTCAGCCATTAAAAGGAAGGAAATGCTGATACATCACACTACACATGTATGAACCATGAAAATATTACGTAAAGTGACAGAAGCTAGTTTAAAGTGATTGCATAAGGGCCAGGGATTTAATTCAGTGGTTTAAGCACCTACCTGGTAAGCATAAGGTCCTGAGTTTGATCCCCGGTACCAAAAATAAAAATAAAGTGCTTGCATATTATATGATTCCATTTATATTAAATATCCAAACTAGGCAAATCTACAGAAACATAAAGTAGATTATTATTTACCAAGGGCTGAGGAGAGGAAGAAATGGGAGGGGTGGCAGGAAAGGCAAGGGAGCTGACATGACAATGATGCTTGATGAGCCATGAGTAATTAAATTCTTTGTCTCTGATCCAGAAGTTTCATGGCTTCTACCAGCATCCATGAAACTGTAATAGGTGAATACGTTAGCTTATAGTAAAGTAAAATCTCAGACCTTCATACTTCAAAACAGAAACGGTCTCAAGCCACCAGATAGGTATCTGGTCAGAGAAACCATGAAAAGAGCAGCCACCTGAGTCAGCCTCTCCTTCATCCCTTGCCTGCCACAATCAGGCAGAAATATCCAGCCCAGGTGGGAGTACTGAGAGATAACACAGAAGGAGGGCAGCACACAGTATCCGGACCTACTTAGAACAGAGTGCTCCCAAACCCAGAAGACTAAGGAGTGACACAACCTGCAAACAGCACCTTCCCTCTCCATTACCAGAGTTCAATTAACAACTCAGCATTCACAGATTAACTAAAACTCTATGACACCAAGAGGACCCCAACCAACATTCAGCAAACGTGAGGGAACCACTACCATGAAAGGGGTACACACAAATACATAGACAAGAACACCCAAAGAAGGGGACCAAATACAGAAAACAGGGTAAAGCTTTAGAATAAGGATAATCAGTACATATAGAAAGGTACAAGAAAAAATAATAGCCATAAAAAATCAAATGTCTAAAGTTTTTAAACTTTGATCGTAAATTAACAGCTGAATAAAAGACTAAACACATAGGGCTGGGCATTTAGCTAAATGGCTCAAGCACTTGCCTGGTAAGTACAAGGTCATGAGTTCAATCCCCAGTACCCCCCCAAAAAAAGACTAAACACAACTAACAGCAGATCCAGGAAATGGAAGATTGAGTCACAAAACCCTCAAGCACAGTGCAATGAGACAGAAACAGAAATATGAAAGAAGGATTAGGAGAACTAAAATCCAAGAGACCAAACATCAAAAGAGAGATTAAAGAATATAGAGAAACCATACACTAAAATAAATAACGGGTGGAAAAAGTTTCAAGGGTTGAGAAAAAAAAATCCTTAGACTAAAGAATCAAATCATCAAATCTATATCAGAGTGTAGACTTGGAAACACCAGTCAGAAATTAAGTACCAAACCTACCTAATAATACAGATGTAACACATATGAAAGTCTATTTAAGCATCATTATTTATATTTAAGTTTAAAATAATTATAGTTAAAAGGAATTTAAAATACAGTTTGTCAATCAGTGTGGAGATTCCTCTAAAAACTAGGATTAACGATTCCATTTGACCTAGCTGTTTCCTTTCTCGGTATCTCCCTAGAAGAATTAAAAACATCATACCACAATGATGTATGTGCACCCAGGTATATAGCAGCACCACCTTTAATAGCTAAATCTTGTAAACAACCCAAATGCCCATCAACTGAGCAATGGATAAAAAAAGATGTGGTTTTTAATATAATGGAGTACTACTCAGCCATAAAGAAGGATGTACTGGAGACTTTTATAGGTAAATGGATGCAACTTGAGATCATGCTCATAAGTGAAATAAATCAGACCCACATGTGTAAACATGGTATTGTCTCATACAGAAACTGAATGAGTAAATAAAATCCAAATGTACAATAGATATTGTGAATTGGAAAGAAACTGTTCAAAAGACAAACTGTGATGGGGGAAAGGGGAAAGGAAGAAAGTAACAAAGAACAAATATATGTATACACAAGACTGTTAAGATAGTTATGCAGCTAGTGTCTTGGTTATTTTTCTCTCATTGCTGAGACAAAATACCTGATGCCCAAAATTATGGAAGGGAAGGTTTATTGAGTTTACAGTTTTTGGAGATTTCAGGCCACCCTCAACTGGCTCCAAGGCAGAGTGACCTAGGGCAAAGGGCAACAGTTCATGGTGGTGGAAAAGAGCACAAGCAACAAAAGCAAAAGGTGAGGAGCACCAAAGGAAGATTTTTTCTGTCCCTTATATTGTATGTAGGCCACACCCACGTGGGTGTATCACTCGTACCCAGCATCCCAGCATTGGACCATGAGTCATTCACAAACTCTGGAAGCCTGCCCCCATGATTGCTTGAGGCTTTTGGGGGGACATCCAGACTCAAACCTTAACAGTTAGTTTCTCTTAGTTCATTCAAAAGAAAGGTTTGCGCTAATAATGTTTGAACAAGATATCATGCCTATATCTTGTGCTCTGGATAACTACTACAAAGACAACATGCAGCATATCAAGGATTGTAACTGTCCTACTAACCTGTTTTGAAGTTGTTTCATTCCTATTTTTATCATTTCTCTTCTTAAAATAATAAATAAAAAATTAAATTAAAAACTAAAATAAAACACAGTTCCTCAGTTGCAACACACGTACCTTTAAGTATTTGATGGTCATATGTGGCCAGAAGCCACTTCATCAGACAGTGCAAACACAGATCATGTCCATCATCCCAGAAAGCTCTGTTGGACACTACTGAAAAATACAAATAACACAGTTAATACTGGACCTAACTATACAATACAGAAAATTGTACCCAACCAAAAGAGAACACATATTTTCTTTAAATACACGTGAGACACTCCAAAGAATAGTCCATCACAAATGAAGCCACATAGACAGCATCCACTAATGCAAGGCAATGGAATTCAAAATACAAAGGAAAATGAGATGTTCAAGGTTTATCATATGTAGATATTTTTAATTTAAATATAAGTCTTAGGTCAATGATGAAATCAAAATGGAAATCATCAACTAAGGATGAGAAGAAAGTTAAAAACTTGGAATGAAGCCATCAAAGAGTTTTAAAAATTTACATCGTTGAATACTTTGTTAGAGATGGAGGCTGGCAGGGTACTGAAAAGAATTTAAAAGTTTTTATTATAGACTGATAACAAAAAATAGGAGAAAATATGTTCATTTTTAGGGAATTTAATGAGCAAAGGCTGCCAAATTTTTAGAGAAGAGATAAATCCCAGGCTATATAAACTGTTTCAAAGTATAGCAAAAATAGATACCTCAACTTACTTCACAAGGCCAACATAGCTCTGATAGTAGGGAGAAGTTAAACAAAACTGTACACCAATCATATTTATAAACATATATATGTACATATCCTAAATTTAAAAAATATACTAGAAGCATGTGATCAATGAAATATCTTTCCTTATTAAAAAAACTCTTGACAAATACTGACTGAAGAAAAAAATTCTTCAAGTTGATAAACTAGCAAAAAGCCATTATAAAATCCAACGTAGGGATGAAGCTTTAGGGGAGTCTTAATAGTCAATTCCTAGCTAATGATACCTGCCATCACCACTGTAATTCAAGTGGGTAGAGGCAGTAGACTGAGGCCATTAAATACCCAAAATGAAAAACAGGATTAAGAAAAGAGGAAAGGGGAGGTATAGCTTTCCTTTACACCTGCAAGAAGCAACCAGAAATGTAGTAGAAAATATACATACTATTCACAAGAGGAATAAAGTGATAAAATAAATGCAAGAAGAATTAATCTAAAAAAATTGAAAGACTTGTATGGAAAGAACTCTACATAAAGAAAACTTTAATAAATTGTCAGATATACTGTTTCTGGAAAGGAAGATAGAATGTTATAAAGATGCATATACTCTGAAGTCAATCTATAACAGTGCACTTCTACAAAAGTCACTATAGGTAGGTTTTTATAAAGAAGTTAGTAAGTTCACTATATATTCATCCAGAAGAAAACATGCACAAGCATAGTCAAGATGATTTTGAAATAGGAGGCTAATGAGCAAACTTACCCTACTAAACATCAAAAATTAGAAATAATTTGGCTCTAAAACAAAAATATATCATAGATGCAACAAAGAACTTAGAAATAGACCAACAAATAAAGAAAAGTTTGTATGAAATGAAGGAGACAATTCAAATAAATAGATAAGTAGACCTGGGGTATATCTCAGTAGTACAGTGGGTGCTTGGTATGCTTGAGGCCCTGGGTTTAATCCTCAGCACCAAAACGAGAGAGAGAGAGAGAGAGAGAGAGAGAGAGAGAGAGAGAGAGAGAGATTACATTACTTAGCAGTAGTGAAGAGGCAACTGGATATTCATTTAGAAATATAAAGACAACTCTCATGTGCAATACTAATAAAAATGAAACACTGACAGTTATTACAAAAAAATAATTAAATATTTTTAAATTGATATGGGAAAGTCTTACTAAAATGGCATCAAATATGGAAATTCTATATGACAAAAGATAGCATAAGTATGTTAAAAGAGAAGTAACAGATCTGAGAAAAGATTAGCAAAAATTAATATCCATAAAAAAATAAGAACTTGTATAGAACATAGAATGGGTCACATACTAGAAAACCACACAAAGGATATAAGCGGCAATTCACTAATGAAATGATTAAACTAATAAAATATAAAAATGCATCTAATCTTGCTACTACTTAAGAAAATCTAATTAAAACAAGATACAATATTCTGCCCATTTATGGAGGAAAAAAATGTTAAGAAGTTATAAGGAAATACAAACTCTCAGACACTGCTGGTGAAAATTTAAATAGAAAGACTTTAAAGTGCCATTTGACAGTTTTTGTTAAAATTTTAATGTGTACATTGACTTTTGGCTTGAATATTCCCTCCTTCTTTTAATAGAAATGATCCCAAAGGCAGTAAGCACAGAAAAGAGGTTAAACGGGCTAGGGATTTAGCTCAGTGGCTTAAGCCCCTGCTTGGCAAGGGCAAGGTTGTGAGTTCAATCCCCAGTACCAAAAAAAAAAAAAAAAAAAGGTTAAATTTCCAAATTCTACGTTCAGGAAAATTAGAAGACACCTAAAACCCCCAAAACACCAAATATCTGCCAAAAGGAAAGAAAAGTAGGCAGATTTCAGCAAGAGTCAAAAAGTAAAACTCTCAAGAAGCCTGGCTAAGGTGAAAATCTAAACCCTTTCTTTGCTAAAATAGAGTTCCTGGGCTGAAATCAGAAGTACCCCTGCACCCCTATGAGTTCCAAGAAAGATAATAAATTGGGTTAAGCAAAGAATCACACAGATAAGCCATATATATACAGGAAATCAGGAAAAAAACAAATCTTTACTTAGTTAAAAAAAATTAGCAGGGCGAATTTCATGCATTTTAAATAAACGATTATTACAAGAAAATGGTGTTTAAAAGGTGGAGTAGAAATTGACAGCAAAGTACAACCTCTCCAGCACCTGGAATCCAGACACCTGGAAAACAATGACAAAGAATGAAAAAACAAGAAATGGACTTCTTGGAATTGGGAGGGAATGCACAGAGAAGGTAGATAAATGGAACACAGTGCAGAGAAAAGAACAAAGCAGTCTGGAAACTCACGCAGCTCCTGGGGAGGAGAACCTGTCTCTACCAAGGTAAGCCACCAGGGTCAGGCGTAATGGCAGACCAGGCCAACAGCACTGGACCCAAGGCAAACTTGTGGCTATTGTAAATTGAAAAAAACAACACAGGATTTTAGTCCAGAAGTGACTCCTTTTACACCGCAAGTCACAGATGGCAAATGATTCCAGTGCAGCAACAGCCATATTGGCAGAGTGTTACTCAGGTTCTGAGAACCCATAGAGGTGTAATTCAAGCCAGGAAGGATGTGGGCCCCACCCCCCATGGTGAAAAGCCAGGTTCTGCCTGTGCCGCCTCCAGACGTGGCTAGGTTTGAAAGTACTGGCATGAAGTCCAGTGGGCTGCCTGAACCTTCACCCTGCTGCAAATATCCAGCACAGATCAGAGATCTGATTTCTTTCCCCATCTGTAAACATAAGCAAGGACACTC
>PVJX010049353.1:0-11108 GCA_004027295.1 Dolichotis patagonum
AAACATTTATTTTCATTTTGATGATATTCATTTTGTATTAAAATGTCTTTAAGTGGCCCTGAAGCAAGGCCAGCAGATTTCTATAGCTGCTGGTTTCAAACAGGAACCTAAAGAGAATTCTTTCTGTGGTCTGTTGGCCATTTCAGAACTTTGGAAATGTAATGGTCAATTCATCAGAAAGAAATAGCAGGTGAGTATGACGGACTTTAGGAGGCCTGCAGGAGAGAGACCCTGGCGCCTCGGGACCTGCACCGTGCGGTTGACTCGGGATGCTGGGAGAACAAGGAGCTTCTCCCCTTTCTGGGGGGCAGCTGAGAGTGTGGCAGACTTTCAGCGGCCTGAAGGAGAGAGACCCTGGCATGTCGGGACCTGCACTGTGTGGTTGACTCTGGGTGCTGGGAGAACAAGGAGCTCCTCCCCTCTCTTGGGGGACGGCTGTGATCCTGCTGGCACGTGGGCTGAGAATCAAACATCTCATGTCGTCCTGTCCCTCATCCCATGTCGGCCCCCTTAGCAAATGGGAGCCAGTGAACTACACATCTTGTGAAAGATTGGCTATGTTACTTAGTATGAGCTCCCTGTATGCAAAGATAAGGACAACCATTTGAAAGAGAACAAGAGACAATATGACAGATAGTGAAGATCTCTGGTTGTCTAGCTTTGAAATTTATGCTTTCTTAAGTCCCATTCTGTTCTGTCTTGTAGTGTTTAATTTTATCCCCTTTAAAATAAAATTTAAAAAATAAAAAAATAAAATGTCTTTCAAATAAATCTGTTTAAGCTATTAGATTCAAAATGAAACCCTGCCTAGTTCTCCCCATACAAGACAAAACAATTGCCACATTTCACTTTTCCAGGCCTCCTTACTAGTTCATAAATCAATGAATAATATAAATAAAAATTGTCTTAATATGTTGAAACTGAAAATGTTACACTCAGGTTATAAATCCTGAGCTATTTCTTCTCTGCATCACATAGTATCCCTACGAAGAACTAGCGGGGGGGGGGAGGTGGCCCACACCACTTGTTCTCCAGCTAGTCCATGGCCCATTGAGGTGTCCCTTCTGTGAGGACCAGACCAGATGCCACCTGTGATGTTACCCTTCCTCTGAACACCATCTCAGAAACACGTCTGAACTGGATACACAAATCTAACTCACACGAAATTAGCCTTCTTTTTACCAAAAGATTAACGGAACATGAACAAGATTAAAAATATTGTGAATTGGGCTGGGGATTTAGCTCAGTGGCTTAAGTGCCTACCTGGCAAGTGCAAGGTCGTGAGTTCAATCCCCGGTACCAAAAAAAAAAAAAAAAATTGTGAGTGGCAAGACAATTCATTGTGAAGCCATGATAAGCTCTCTGTGGGGTTTCGCTTCTTTCAACCTTCCTTCAACAGGCAACATCACCCTAGTCAAAGATGGTGACAAAGAAGAAATAAAAGAACCAAAAGAGGAGCTCAGACCATTTTAAAACCAAGATGTGTTCCTATGTACTTCAGCCTCTCTGCCCCAAAGGTTAGAAGTGTGCATAACATCTCCGCATCGGGCTCTCCAGTCTTGTAGCAATTCAAAAAGAATCCTATACATAACGGAAACACATGGAGGTGCTGTTTAAATCTTCTTTTAAAAAAATCAACATTCCTTTTTTTTTTTTTTTTTTTTGATACCGGGGATCGAACTCATGACCTCGCGCTTGCCAGGCAGGCACTTAAGCCACTGAGCTAAATCCCCTTAATGGTGTCTCATCAATTACAACTCAAGTGTTGATTACAAGAAAGAACAACTTCCCATTCAAGCTGCTTAAACCCGGTTTAGTTTAACACATGCATTAATTTAGGCTAAGTCTCCAGAGATCTTTGGTCTAGCATGCGGGCATCCCCTCTGCCACCACCAGCCCACACTCTGAAAGGGACGCACAGGTCCCGGACGATGCACAATGGGACAAGTGGAGGGACAGAAACAAATAGCTGTTGTGATGGGAAAGACGAGAGTCTTGATCCAGGCCAAGGGTCTAGAAAAAAGGCAGCCAACGGGAGACGGCAACAAGAGAGCATTGTTCCTCAGGCAACCAGAGTTTGCTGAGGAGGAGGAAGAATCAAACACATCATAGACATTGCCCTCATTTCCCATAGCACAAATGTTATAAAAGCAAGAAGCTGGATGATATGGTAGCCGACAGAGCAAACAAGTCCTGACTGATGAAGTCAAGTTGTGGTCAGCAGCTAATAGAATTCAACACGAAGTTTCAAACCCTCCTTGTGCTCTGACTTGCTGACATGCACATCCCTCACACTTCTGAGGGGGGCCTGCTACTCAGCTGCGGGCTATGATTAACAACAACCCGCCCGCTGGCGGAGAGCAGTGGTGAAAGGGAATAACGTGAGCAACTGGAGCCCACAGAGTAAAGGAAGGCAGCCACAGGGCACCGCCTTTTCCCGGCCTAACTGTGGGAGCCGGTTCCCAACCCACCGTTAGCTGGAATCAAGGGCTGGTGCTAGAATCAAGGGCTGGTGCTAGAATCAAGGGCTGGTGCTAGAATCAAGGGCTGGTGCTGTGCCTTAGGGGAGCCAGCATTGTCATCCGTGGGTGTGGGTGGCAAAGCAGCTGGGAAGAACAGAAAGGTGAGAGGGAAGCTGGGAAGAGCTAACACCTTCCCGGCGCATCCTTCATCTATAAGAAATTTCCTTTTGGGGACCGAATGAGGACATGACTACCTGATTTGAAAGTTTCACAAAAGAGCATCTGTTCTATTCTAAAAGGGAGAAAAAAATTTTCATATGAAGATTAAATATAGGTGCACATGTGCCAGAGTAAGGCTGTTTATACTTCCAAAAGGATGTTTGATAAGTCAGTGAGAATGATTTCTATGCATGAACTTTTAATTTATTGATTATTTAATTCATTATTATCAAGACGTGAGTGGCGCTGTAAGCACTGAAGGGTTCGGTGTGTTACTGCTGTATATAAACACAACGTGCACCGGCCACACCCAGCCACACTCCCAGCTTCCGTCTACCACACACCGACTTCCCAATCTCTAATCACTCTTCTATTTTTGAAAATCTTCATCACCTTAAAAAGAATTCCACTTTCATATATATTAGCTCTTTTCTTCTCAAAAGTGGGTATAAGAACAATTCACCCTACCCAACTCTATATTATGAATAATTCAGATATAATAGGTGCCAAGAGAATCTCCAGTGTAAAAAAGAATCTCTAGAGAAATGCATAGGACATTCTTTTTGCTAACTCTGAAATTGTTTTAGACTAAATCCAACAGAAGCTGTGATTGGATTTGAGAATTTAATGGTTTAGCTTTAGTAACCTTTTCCATGTTTAGCCAAAAACACTACTTCAAATCGGGTCAAGTTGATCATCCGGACATGAAAATCGCAACCCTCATAGTGCACAGTTGTGGGAGAACTTGCCAGAGCTTCCGTGGAGGGACGGACCTGCCAATGGCCCCCGCAGGCTCTGCTGTGGAGACTTCCCGTGAGTGGGTTTGTATGTAATGCACACTCAACCTACACTGCGGGTTTAAAGTCTGTCCTCTCACCAGCAAACAGAACAAAAACAAAGCAAACCAACCAGCTGACTTCCTTGACACTTTGACAGTCATCCTATTTGTGAATGTACCTGTTTCCCAGCTGATATTGTTCCCATGTTTTAGTACTTCCAATACATTCAGCTAATAATTGTTTGTGTTTTTACTAGCGTTCAGCTTCTGGGGAGAAAAAGTGAACAAAACAGAAACTCCCCATCCAACAGAGCTTCTAGAGAAGAGACAGGTAGAAACTATCAACTCAACATGCAAAAATGTAGGACATCAGTAGAGCACACCAGCAATCCCAGCTACTGGGGAGGCTGAGGCAGGAGGATCCCACATTAATGGCTGGAATGGGAACCTGGTGAGACACTGTCTAGATATGATATTCTCAAAAGGTGCAGGTTAGTTGGAGTCCTTGCCCAGTGTGTCTCAGGTCCTGGGTTCCATCACACAGGATGAAGTGGGGGATGCAGATGGTAAAAATGAATAAATTCAGAAGGAAGAGTTTGGTCAGGAACATGGTGCTTTAGAAAAATGAAAAGT
This sequence comes from Dolichotis patagonum, assembly GCA_004027295.1. NCBI lineage: Eukaryota > Metazoa > Chordata > Mammalia > Rodentia > Caviidae > Dolichotis > Dolichotis patagonum. The sequence goes on from PVJX010049353.1 coordinate 4,093, forward strand.
TGGCCTTGAATAAAGGCTGAAGGAAGTGAAGGAGTGAGTCATGTGGATCCACGGAGGGAGAAACCCTCGGGTAAGGCTGGTGACAGAATCTCAGGGAGACGCGTGTGAGCAGGAATGCAGACAACACACGGGGGGAGGCGACATAGGAGGAGGACACACACGCGATGGATCTGCTGGTGTTGACAGCTGAACTGCTGCAGCAGGTGGGCCCGGGTGGGGGAGCAGGGCCACCAGAAGAGAGCCTTTGGGGGCGTCTCTTGCGCTCTCCCTTCTGGCAGCCATGCAGTGAGCTCCTGGCTCCACCACAGCCCCTGCCGTGAGGTTCCTGCCTTGGAGTCAGCCAACCACAGGCTGAGACCCCCGAAGCTCTGGGCTGAATTCAAGCACTCCTCCTTGAAGCTTTGCAAATCAGGTATTTTGTGGCAGCACTGGGGAAACTCACCGGCACAACAATGTGTCTCAGTGCCTGCTCTGAGTGACGAGGGGGTCACTGAGGACACTTTGAGAAAGGCAGTGGCACCCTCACTCCTCGGTGACGGGACTGTGGCGATGCAGAGGTCACTGCGAGCATCCAGGTGAGGGTGAAGAGCCTGTGCCAGCTGTGGATGTGACGAGAAGTGGTCAGATATTTTAAATGAATAGTTTAAAGGAAGAGCCTCATACAACTTCCAGTGGATCAGAGTGCGATGTGAGGAGAAGAGAGACGTGTAGGAAGAGTGATACAGGAGCAAGGGAGGTCTCTGCTGCCACCTCATTGTCAGGAATGATGGGGAGACTCAGGGGGACCCCTCTTGTATATGCAAGCAGACACTGAGAAGGCAAAGAATCGCACACGTCTACAGTCAAGCTAGAAACCGACTGAGGATGCGCATTCGGAAATCACCAGCCTGAGCTATAGATTAGAATCTGTGGGATAAAATAGAATCTCCAGGCAGCAAGTATAGCCCAAGAGGCGCAGCGGGAGGCTTGAACCATGCAACACGCCTACATTTTGGCTCCGATGTAGAGGAACCACCCAAGGAGCTGAGAAGAGCTGATTGTGCGGAGAAAGAAACAGGAAGGAAGTTTGTCTCACGGAAAGAAAGAGAGGGGAATTGTCTTTACCAAGTCATTGACCCAGGAAAATAAAGACTCAGAACTGATGGCCAGACCAAGTGCTGTAAGCCACTCACTTAGCTGAGAAATCTGGAAGTATTTCTATCTATGCGTAGAATGGAACGAATCAAGTCATCATGAGGAAAATATCCTCTTAGCGTGGCTGAGCCAGGGCCACCATCCAGTCACCCGCTGGACCCCAGCTATGCACAGCAAAGTAATTTCATGTCCCAAGCTCAGCCTGCCCTGTCCAGAGTAAGGGCGGCCCACCTGGCTCTGGGCCACGAGTTCCCTTCTCGTGAGCATCTCCGTGGCCTGTTCAGTGGACAGGGAACACGTCCATGGAAGAGACTTGCTTTATTCTGCTCCCATCACTCCCTGCATTGTCTTTCCAAGCACGGAGACACGGAGCTCCAGAAAACAACTTTCCCGGGACATCACCCCAGCACCACCAATTTGCGTACGGCACACCAACTTAATCAGATACACCCCCACACACGTGCTGTGGCCTGTGCACATTAAACACAGAGAATTTTGCACTTAATTTTCCATACTCTAAATGCGTTGTGTGCTTTCAAATCTGTGACAAAAAACTTAAGGAAAGGAATGGGAAAGATGAGCAGGGAGCGACAAACCTGCCTTCTCTGCACTGGAGTCTGAGGTGGCTTTCCTACTCACAGCTTCAACGTTTGCTCCGGGACCCACCAGAGTAACTGCAGAATGTCAGCTGCACCACTTCAGGGCAATCTGTGAAGAATGAGGTAAAACACATACAACTTACAGACACTCCTTCACATACGCAGGAAGTGCCATCTTGTAGTTTTTAAAATTTCATCCTCTACCCCCACCGTTCCCCGCCCCACGAAAACAGATATCCTGGCAAGGAGTTTCACTGTATCTTTTGAAATGAAAAGCAGTCCAGAGTTAGCATGAATTTTATACTGTCTCCTATACAACAAGCTCACTTTATATTTTACCTTTGATCATAACTCACAAAACAAGTACAATGTGACAACAGCATACATTTTTTTTCCCAAGTGTATCAAAGCAAATGTAACAGTTGTGTGAGCTCAGATTTGTCAGAAAACAATGTGGACAAAGATTTCCACTGTGCGCCCTTGGCTGGGAGGCAGGGGCGCTTCATGGCCCCAAACTGTGTAATCCAGGTCCTCTGAGGTCTTAATAAGGGAGCCCTAGACCAAATATGTGACCCTAGGTCTGTCTCACTGTTCCCTTTAATTTTCAACAATCGAGGGGCTATTAGAAACAATAGCTATAATTCACTTAATGTATTTTATTTCAAGCATATTTCAGGAAAAAGACTAAAATGATGAGAGAACATAGGTGAGAATTTCTTCTGGAACAGGAATGGGTTCCTGGGTCTTTGGCTCACCTTGCATATGGACATATTGCCTGCTGTGCAGCTGATTTTCCCTTGAGCTCAGCCATGTGAGTGGCAGACTACGTGAAGAACAATGTTTAAAAGACAGAAATTCCTCCTCAAGTCACCAAATCAGAGACAATGATTATTTTTTTCTGGGATCATAACGTAGAAAGTTCTACAGAGCTGATACACATTCCTAGTATAAAGCTCACAGATAATGGCTCTGGACGTGAATGTGGGGTCCCCTGCTCAGCATCAACTGAAACTAGAACTCGAAATGACTGAAAATCCTCTACTTTGCTGTTGTAGTCAGGGGTTGTGCAGAGAACAATTAGAATAAGGACATGGAGTTTATAATATTTTTATGATGGTCACCCAGAGTTAACACAAGAAAGTGCAGGACATCTATCCACAACACCAAAGACCTAAATCCCACAGCAATGTCCCACATGAGTCCAGATAAAGACCCAGAGCTCATGACAATGCCTCCCACGAGTCCCACAAGAAGGACTCACGCTGTCTCTTTTACAGATCCGTGCCGGGAAGGCCCAAAGGTCAGCAGTGGAAACTAGGAAGTCTATGCCAGCAGGGTGAAGGAGCTGTGCTGATAGGCTGAGGGTTCTATGCTGGAGCTGAGAAGTCACACTCACAACAAAAACGAGGGTCCTGAAAGCACCACAGCCACCTCAGTGACACGAAGGCCCCGAGCTCCTCCTCCGACAAGCATAATCGAATACATGCCAGGAAGCCAGTGTGACCAGTTCATCTTGGAGACCAAGCAGCACACGTCTTCCCCTCCGGAGCCAGGAAGCAATGCTCGGTGTGAGGACAAGAGCTTCTCCAGGAGAACCAACAGCTCAAACAGCAACACATAGGAGAACCCAGAACACCTCAACGTCTGAACGTTCTCAATGCTCTCCTTCTCCACGTCTCCACTTATGCTGGCAACCTTCCTCAGGTGGAACATCTCCGCTCAGCGCCACGCTGATGTAATCCAGCTGGCATTAAGTTGACCACCAGTTCTCAATCCATAACATTTTCTAAAACTTATAGCTATTTGAAGAAACATGGCTTTTAGTGTAAAAAAAGATCTTAATTAGACTGACTGTCTCAGCATCTCTAACTGGGTGCGTGTGTAGATATTAATCTGTACAAAGAATATTTGTTCATGAGTGGGTGGACAAAAGTAGAGTTCATGTTACACCACAAAGCCATAATAGAGGGTCTCTGGAAGGATCATTTTGAGAAAGGATTATTAATAAATAGGCTATTGACCTGAGAAAATTCTTGTATATGGACTAGATGTATATTCTAGAATATTTCCTGTAGAATGAAATGTCACAATTATTTTTCAGACTTTTACCATATCCTGAAGGTTTCCAAGCTCTGCTTTCATAGTCTTCTTCTGCACAACTTGACTTCTCATAAGGACTCTTCTTAGAGTGGACTTAGAGCCCGGCTGATAATCCAGAATGGTCTCATCTCAACAACTTTAATTTTATCTGCAAAGGCTTGGTTTCCAGTGACTTATGTTAGCACACACACACACACACACACACTAAATGAAGTTGAATAAATTACATAAGCAATCCATATGAGGAAAACTTCAAAACTCTGATGAAAGAAATTAAAGCTCTAGTAAATAAAGAACTATTTCATGCTCATGGACAGGAAGATTTTATATTATGATGATATCTGTTTTTCTCAATTTGATCTGAACACATTCAGAACCAGAATCTTAGCCAGTAGTGTTGTGGATATCAACAAACTGACTCCAAAATACGTATAGCAAGGTTAAATGAAGTCCCTGAATACAACATGGATTGTCTTGATGACTTTACATCTCATGATAACCACCAAAAGAAGGCTCCACAAAAGAAATAATAACAAAAATAATCAGTTGGGGGCTGAAGATTTAGCTCAGTGTCATAAGCACCTGCCTTGCAAGCACGTGGTCATGAGTTCCATCTCCGGTACTGATAAAAAAATAAAATTAAATTAAAAAGTTAGACTTTAACCAAATGAAAAAGTTCTGCTGTGCAAAGGACAGCTACTTGAATAAGAAGACAAGTTTAATATTTTCAGAAAACGTTTGCAGACACATATTTGTTCAAAATACATATTTATCAAAAGGACCAGTATCCAAAATACATTAAAAGCATATTAAAAAGCAGTGACAACAAAATGAATAAATTAGTTAAAAAACAACAAAATATATAAACATCTGCTTCCCTGTAAATGATATACAAATGATAAGTATATTTATTTAAAGGCCCTCAACCTTGTATGTCTTTCAGGAAGTATAAATTCAAATGGTGATACAACATTGTTATCTGTCCGAATGGTTAAACCCACCCACTGACATCACCAAATGCTGACAAGTGCGTGGAGCAGCAGGAATTCTGGTTCACTGCTGGTGCAAATGCAAAATGGTTCAGCTACCTTAGGAGAAAGTTTAGCACAATTATTATATTTTTTCTAAATAAAATATATTTTTACCATAAATCTAGTAATTATTCTCTGTATTATGGACCCAAATTAATTGAAAATGTTTTATGATTCTGAAACTTGCACACAAATATTTAAAGCAGCAAAATTTAGAGGGAGTCAATAAGTCTTCCAATATGTGAATAGATGGAATATACTTGGGGAACAGCCAGACGGTGGACTATGATTCAGTGACTGGAAGAAACGAGCCATCGAGCCATGAAAATACCTGGAGGAATACAAAATTCATACTGTTAAGTGAAAAACACTCTTCAAAGGTATTTAGTGGATGCTATATACACCAGACCCTGGTTGGAGGTATGAGAAAGGTTAGCGAGGGCTCTGAGGAAAGAGCGGGGGGAGTGAATACACACAGCACAGGGGATTTTAGAGCAGGGAAGCCATGCCAGATGTCACTGGCAGAGTGGACATGTGCCATTATATAACCAAAGCCTATAGACTGTCCTATGCAAAGCATGTGCCTCAGTGTAATTTGTGAATTCAGTTGATAATAGTATGCTGATATTGTCTTATAAATTGTGTCAAATGGACTCTACTAATGTGAGATTAATTGGGAAATGGAGTATATGTGTTGTTTGTGTGTGTGTGTGTGTGTGTGTGTGTGTGTTAGTGTGTGTGTGTTAGTGTGGGGGGGAGACAGTGTCTGAAAACTAACTTCTGCTCCGTTTTTCTATAAACCTAAGTCTAACTTACTTTCCTCATCTCTGAGACACAATAGCCTATGCCCACAACTTAAAGAGGGAGAGATTTATTCTGACTCACAGTGTAGAGGTTTTAGCCACACCCTGGTGGCTCCCAAGCAGAAGAGCAAGACAGAGAGAAGTTGCTCACAGCGGCAGAGAGCAGAGAGAGCATGAACCAGGAGTCGGGGAGAGATAACCCCCTAGGTCTCTTCTGACCAGATCCTGCCTCCTCACAGCAGTCAGCGACACACACATCCGTGGGCTAGCCCACTGATAACTGTGTCACTCGTGATCTAATCTCTTCCCCAGGCAGCTTTCCTCAGACAGTGCACGTCCTGGCTTCTCCAGTGTCAGGGTCTCCACTGCACTTTCTGCTTCACTCTCACGATTTCACTCTCTCCTCTCTCAGGAGCCCACTGTCTGGCCTCAAGCCTGTTTCTGAAATCTAGAGTTAAGCCTTTCTAATCCTCCCCCCAAATCTTACATTCTGCGTGCACATAAAACCAGCACCACATGGGTGGCACCAAGATCTGCCATAGGCTTCAGCAGTAGTCAGATCCTTTTGCAATTAGGCTGCAAAGGGCTCTGAGCACCTGCCAAGAACTGAGAAGTTGCTTTGTTCCTATTTGCAAATACATAAAACTCTTCATGTAAGCTAATGACCTCAGTCCTTCAAGAAACATTAGGAAACCATACACTCAAATCTCAAGTGTTTGGGAAAACATTTCTGAAGCTGCTATTTTAATTTGCAGGTGATTTTCTTGACTAAATGAGTGGACTGCATCAGGGAGGGACAGATAGGAATGACTGGTTCAGCAAGCTGATACATTAATTTAAGTCTCTGAAATGCAATTTTCTAATGAGTAGAGTGGGATAAAAGGACGGCCTCTTGAGGAAACGGGATATTCTTCTGCTAAATCAGTTCATAAAGACCCAATACTTCAGTATGAACCACCAAAAACTGTAAATATTTTCTTACATTTAAAAATCTAACAGCAATCAGCTTGTGTTTTCTAATATCCAATTCACATTCAAATAGTCTCAAACTGAGTGTCAGAAAGCACACTCTGCCCTTCCTTCTTGTCCATGTTGGAGGAGCTGCAAGAAATCCCGCTGTCATGTTGACTGGACTAAGTCCGCAACAGTAGAAAACACAAAGTGATTGTTGTTAAAGGAAAAGAGAAAAACATATGAACAAAATCCGGCTAACTCTTAAATCTGAGTGATGAAATTACACTAGCGGCTTCCTAACATATTTATTACAATAAAGAAAAGAAGTAACAAGTACGAACACTAAGAATTAAGATACTTTGAGTAGTGGGGGAAAAAATCCAGGCAAAAAGTCT
>PVJX010049354.1:0-11106 GCA_004027295.1 Dolichotis patagonum
TTTTAATATATGTGATAGTATAAACAAATTTTTTTATTGAAAATGAGATATTATAGTAGTCATTGATCATTCTCTGTTATTCAGTTCAGAATGTCCTCTAATTCTTTCATTCTTTTGAATGGTTTTATACTATTTTGTTATGTTTGATATTATTGTATTTGAAACTATGCTCAACTATAGCAGAGAAAGAGATATTTTGATAGCTACCGTTAACGTCTGGTTGTCTTATTGTGAAGTGCTGTGTTGCTTATGTTGTGCTGTTCTGATCTGCTTTGTTCTGCCCTCTTTTGTTTTATTCTCTTTAAAATAAAAAAACATGCAATTATATCAAAAGGGTAAAATTAACACAACAAAACAGAGCAAAGCAAGTCACAAGAAAGCAATGTAAGAGACATAAATGTCAAAGCTATACAATTGGAGATATTCACTCTCTATCATATTGACTCTTGTTTTCTTCCAAATAGTTGTCAATATTTTCCCATATAGGGAATTCACATGAAACAACATAGTATGGAACTTATCTGAACAGGATGAGGAAGGCGTTTCCGGTCTTCAAGACCAGACAATAGGAAAGCCAAGAATGGCTGTCATAGTGTGTCTCATTCTCTTCAAACCAGCTGTCTATACCTTTGTGTGTGTTGAATTTAAACAAAACAAAACAAGCTAAAATCACTTTGAACAAAGAATGATAGTATTGCTGGATTTCATATCATGACATTACAAATTCAGCACTGGATACTGTAGTGTCTCTTTTCCTTCAAAGTAGTTGTTCATTTCAACATGTGTTATATAGTTGTTTCTTGTAAACTGTTTATAAGCTCTACACATGCATGAGTCTCTACATGTATATCTATCCTTTCTGCATTAGAGGGAAAAACAAAACAAAGCAATATGAAACCAAACAATTCCTAAAAATGCATGAAGCAAACAGTCATATAAAACCACAATACAAGGTGATCTACAATGGTTACCATCATGTGTCAGCAGTATATAACAACATTAATAAAAACAAAGCATTGGAGATATTATAAGACTTCAAAAGCAGGCACTAATCAAACCAGAGTGGGTATCTTAGTGAATCTTATCATCTTCAGTATAGTTGCCTATACTCTTAGACTTGATGTTATCAATTTAACAGATTTGAATAAAATCAGTGAATACAAGATAGCAATCTAACAAACCATATTCAAAAATCTGTCAAAATCAGTCAAATTAAGACAATATACGTTATACAGGGCTTCAGATTAATTTGATAGGAAATTAAGGATGATTACCATAATATGTCCTCTTATTTTGGGGATAGCTAACTGTGTCCTCAAGTCTAGTGTAAGTAGACAAACTGGAACAGCATGTAATCCATTCAAGCAGAGGGGAGAGAATAATGTAGATTTTAAATCTTGTTTTGTACTTTTTTAATTCAGAAAGAGAAAAGGAAGGAAATAAAAAATGTTTAAATAACTACTGCAGAAAAGGTGATCTGGGCTGAGTGCTGAGACCTACCTTTTCCAGAATGGAGATTAATGGTTTAAACAAAAGAAGAAAAAGAAACATAAAAGAAACAAATTATTCTGCTCAATACTGTTTGGCATGATTGCATTGTTTATTATCTCCTCCACAGTCACAACAACCCCTCATGGGAGCATTGATGTAAGACTGGCAACAAGGGCTGGTGCCTCGATTAAACATTCTTATAAGGTTAATAAATGTCAAACTTTGGATCAAAATTATTTTTCTATAAACTATTCCAAAATAAGAAGAGGCATTCCTAATTTACTGTTTAAAACTAATGCAACTCTGATAAAAAGGCATGTCTAAAAAGAATATGTAACTTGAATGATGAAGTGGGATCTATCTTAAAGTTTTAGAATGCTTCCAAACTGTGAATCTATTAACAAACCATCTAAAGAGTATGTCAAATAACGGTAAGTGTGACAGTCTAGACAGATCCCAAAAGCAGTTCTTTAACCAGAATATTAAGCTAATTCATTGAGGTTAAAATAATTCCTAACTATTATCAAAAGAACTTCCTTAAGATGAAAATAAATGTCTCAAAACAAAATCAAACAGAACTCTCAGCAGTAAAAAGGAAAGACAATGTCTTTTAAAGTCCAGAACAAGATCAAAATATCCATCTTCATCATTACAATTTAAGACAATTCTGGCAAAAAAATTCAAATAAATAAAAGTTTGGAATAATTAGAAAAAAATAGAAAATTTTAAGTATTTGTCAATGTTGTGACAACATAGTTAAGAAAACTAACAATGAATAAATTATAGTATAAAAAGTGAGCAATTAAAAATTAATAAAGACAAAATCAATAAATTATCCTGACACATGAAGTTTTTATAATTTATGTAGTATTTAGTACCAAAAATTGGATAAAATTTAATATAAATTTAAGAACATTAAGAAAGTACAAGACAGGTAAAAATTAATTCCCTTTATTATGAAGTTAAGAAATGATTTGAGTAACTGGAATTAATGCATTTGTAGGTTTAAACATATGAAATATATAGGTGTTAATTCTGCTAAAGTAGGACTACATATAATGCCATTGAAATTCCAATGATTTAATTTTAATATTATAAAATGATTTTAATATTTAAAATCACATGAAACAACAAATGAAATAGAAGAACACATACAATATAGAGTCAATAGGATAAAGGGAAATATATAATATTTTTAACTTTATAGTTACAAAAGCACATTTATGATATAAGAATTAACATGAAATTCTTAAAGCAAAACAGTAGTTCAGACTGAGACTCAGGCACAGATAGGCAATTTAGTATAATCATTTTTACAGAACCGTAAAATTACACAATTCAAAACAATTTACTATTGCTCATAACTAGGAAATTGACAGAGATTAAAACAATGAGGAAATTCAGAATAGGAAAGAGACAAGATTTTGAGAATTGTAATCAGCATGTAATTCTTTCAATCCTTGCAAGGATAGTTTGGCAATTACTAACTAGACACTTAAATATGTGCATAATCATAACAAAAAATTTCTACAACCTAAAATGTACTATGAGTAATATTATTATTTGAGAACAAAGAGTTTTATTATTTTTACAAAGATATATCTGCTGCAAATTAGCTAAAAATGTATATTGATTGATTTATATAGGGTTTTGTTATATTTATTCAAAGTCAGGCTCATAAAAAGAGTGTGAATTTCAAAACTTGCTCAAGGTAAGTTATTGAGTGAAAAAATATAGAACCTTAAGTTACTAAGAAAAATGTATAAAGCTATATACATGCACAAAAGTATTAACTGTAGATCTTGGGCTGGTTGAGGAGAATTTGTTTCTCATTTTTATTCTTTTTATAATATTGTATGTTATTGTTTGTGTTTAGATGTTCCCCAAAACCTCAAGAGGTGATAAGTGATGCTTTTGCCAAGGATGGCTGGATCTAAAGTGTGTGATAGTAAAATTGATTCACGGTGCAATGTTAAGGGCACTAGACTAAGGGCACTAAGACTGAAGGTATATAAGTACTAAATTAGTCAATCCACTGATTGGTTTGGCCCCCACTTAAGGCAGGTAGGTTGGATAGAATATTAAAGGGACAGAAAGAGGGTGCTACTGCCATTTGCTGGTTGCTACTTTACTTTCTGGGGAGGACTGTATTGAGTGTTGGACTACAGATGTTGTGTGTTATAGCTTGGCAGAAACTTAGTCTGCATTTTTCTTCTGTCTAGTACCATTGCCTGAGACTGGGATTAAGCGCAACAGACTAATTACTTTTGCAGAAGGAATTTCAAATCATTCTAATGGTGAGATGGTGGTGTGGCTATTGTTAGATACTTTCAGCCAGATTTATTTTGAGAGTCAAGAGCAAAGATCCCAGCAGAATGATTTAAAATGTTTTGAGTTTGGTCAGAAAGGAATTTACAGTATATCTGTGGCCTGCAAAGATGGAACAAAGGAAAAATTTGTTGGTGAAAAGACTATCAAGCCAAAGCCAAGTATTTCAGAAGAAAACAGAAAAGATGGCTTGTGGACATCACAATACCCATCTCAGAACTCTAGCCTCTGGATCCTGGAGTAAAAGACTTTGCTTTGAGATGACAGCCCCAGAGCACCATGTTTAAGAATGCTGGTGGCCTATAGAATTAGTTCCTTAGAATTCGGTGAAGAGTGCTCAGCAATCCAGGGACTCAGCCCCTGTGCCACTTAATAATAAGATGTTCATGACTCTTTGGGGAACTAGAGGCAAAATGTTATGACTTGATGTCCCCCAAAAGCCTCAAGAAGGCTTAAATGGTACTTTTCCTTTTCCAGAGCTTACTGAATCTAGAATGTGTGATTGTTTCATGGTGTAATACTAGGATGAAGGATAGATCTAAGACTGTGTGATTTCTAAATTAATCCACTGATTAGTTTTGCACCCATGATAACCCAGATAGCCTAGCAGAATATAAAAGTGACAGAAACAAAGGCTTCTGACACTTGCTGGTTGACATTTCACTGCTGGCTACCTTCTGTCTGCCCTGTTTTACCATGGACAGTTGTTAAAATGTGCATAATAAAAGGTATTTCATGATAATGGTACTGAAAAACAGGAACTTATTGCAGGAGAAGTCAATGTGCAAAAATTTAAGAATAGTTATGTTTGGAATGGTAGTTTCATATACAAAATACTCAAAATTCTTTTGAAACACTAAGTTATACAATAAAACCATTCAATATTTCAGGGGTCTCATTCACTCATTCATTCATTCAACAAATCTAAAGGACTCCCTATTATTTCCTGATTTTCCAGGTACCATTCAGTGAGTAATATGAAGATGAATGCCTCACGTGTTCTATCTGCAAAGACACTGAGCAGACAAACATACAAACAGATGAGTTCACTATGAACTAAGTGCTAATAAAAATATTGAAAATGCTATACCTATTTTAGCACAAAATAAAACATACAAGGATGCTAATATGTTGTTTCATTCCATAGAGGTATCTATAGTGTATTAAATAATATGTCATTACAGGCAGTGAATTCCTGCTTCAATGTTGTATTGAATGTACAGTGTGACATGGAAAAGTGAACATGGGGTTTTAAATCTGAAGGATTTATTCACGTAGCACCCAAGATAACATTGAATTTCTCTTCATCTTGAGTTTTATGTTTATAAAATGGGCTTAATTTTACTTAACTCACAAGAGTTTTTCTGAGACTCTTATAAAGTAGCAAATATAAAATTTGTGTATACTTGAAGAATTCATGTTTGTTTATTATTTTAATAGTCTCTTAAGAATCTAGAAGATGAGTATTGCTTTAATTTTTTCCTTTCTTTGACACAGGGTCTTGCCATGCAGTTCAGAGTTCAGGCTGGCCTTGAACTCACTTTGTAACCCAGGCTGGTGTCAAACTTGCAACAATCCTCCTGCCTCAACTTCCCATGTACTGGGATTACAGGCATGCACCACCACCCCTGGCTTGAATATTACTTTAAAATTATTGATATAGTTTGATAATCTGAAAACATATATCAACTATATATCTTTTTAATTATGTAGACTCTATGAGTCCCATATTCCTAATTTATTTATTGTTTGTTTGTTCCAGAGATCAAACATATGACCTCGTGTTTGCCAGGCAGGCGCTGTGCCACAGAGCTATATCCCCAGCCCCCATATTCCTAACTTATAAAGAAAGGATCTGAAGTACTTACTGTTGCCAACATAGCTTCTATTTCTACAGCTTTTTCTACTGTGGACACTGTATGCCTACATTATTACAAGTAGAAGTTAACATATTTCCAAATGCTAGCTTTCCATTGTTGACTCCTCTTCCTGAAAAACACCACCAGAAAATTTTATTATAAACAAAGATAAATTCTTTAGACATTTTGAAAGAAAAGGTAACACCACTTTGACAATCGTAGTAGTGTCATAAAAGTAGGACATCAGGACATATTTAGTAGTATGTATGTGGTTTGGGGATCTGTGGTGTGTGATGCTTTTAGTGTGGCACTTGTAAAGGTCTAAACTCACTAGAAGTGAACAGAAATTGTGATAGAAAAGCTTCAAATTGATGGGCACAGCAGAAATAAGCTCTTGAAGTGGCTCTTGAAGACACATTATTAGCCTTGATAAGTTACCTGTATTGATTGGTTCAGCTGCTCTCACAAACAAGAATTTCTTGAAGCAGGTGTTTCAGTTTAGTGTTGTTAATTTTCAGTAATTTTTAACATTAGACTGGGTAAGGAAAGTTATTTGATTTTTTATAAACATAAGTTTGAGGGAATATTTCAGAAGGAGTCTAACAATTTGAATATTTGGAACCAAAAAGATGAGGAATAATTATAGAGAAAGTTGATATAACAGCAACCAAGATATTCCTAGCAAGCTTTCTCTATCCTATCAAAAAAATCAAATATATATGCTTGCCTACAGAACACTATCATAGCAAAGTTATCCATATTTGCAAGGTCCAGATATTATATATTCATAAGACAAGATAATGACTTGGAAAGGGTTTATAATGAAATAAATTACATATTTCCCCATATTAAAATCTTGATTTTAAAAAATAAATTATCTGATCTAAAATTTTAAAGATGAAATGATCAAAGAGTTATTTGGATTACAGGTGATATTTTATCAAAATTATCACTTGTGGGCTTGAGAGACAGCTCAGTGGCATAAGCGCCTGCCTGTCAAGCCCAAGGTATGAATTCCATTCCTGGTACAAACAAAACAAAACAAAACAACAACAACAATGACAAAAAAGTATCATTTGCTTGTTTGTGTCTTTGTCTTACAGGTTTTCCTTTTTTTTGAGTTGTGACTTTGAAAACCAACTTTAGATGTTATCGTCTATTTATTTATTTCCATTATTTATCTCTATGAAACAAAGAAGCTATCCTTTTAACAAAAGTTTTAAGAGATAAACAGCAAATTTTTAAAAATATCTGCATACCATTTCTTTACCCTTGTCATTTTTCTTCCTTCTATTGCTTGTTTTGATTTACTTTTCCCTGTTGTACTACATTTTGAATAATGAGATTTCAAAAATAACAGTGTTATTTTACACAAACCATTATGAAACTTGTTTAAAAGTTGTATTGTGTTTAGGTGTTTTAAAATGTCATTTTAAGAACATGGAATTTGGAGTCAGTTAAGCTTAGTTTTTCTCCAGACTCTGACATTTACTACTTTACTCTGAAAAATGTACTTACCCCACGGAAGTCTCTGTTTTCACCACTATAAAGTAAGAAAAAGAGCACCTTTCATTCTACTGGATCAGGATTAAATGAGGCAATAAAAGGTAACTGCTTAGCATGTAGTAACTGTTACAAGTTGGCCTTGCAAAATTTATATAGTATGCTGACGTTCTAACCCCTGGTATTTAAAAATGTGACCTTATTTGAAATAGAATTTTTCAGATATGGGAAAATTCGTATGAATTCATGAGGATGGGCTCCAACCCAATATAACTATGGCCGGATGAAAAGGAAGAACTTGGACACAAACAACACACACAAGGGAAATGTCATGTGAAGATGTGTAGCCTTTTTGGGGCTGCAGGGGACTGGCAAGGGACAACAGAGAGATGACTCCAGAGATCAGGCTGATGGCACAGATCTGATTTTATTGCAGAAGTGCAGGTGTATATATAAGGCTGGTGAGGGAGGGCGGAAGTGCGCTTAGAGAAGGGCAGATGTGAGCTTAGGGAAGGCAGGGATGCTCTGTGGGGTGGGCTTCAAGCAGGGCAGCCCTGGCAAGGATGTTCTACTTGGTGTGTCAAGGAGCAGGGAATCTGAGTGTGCTCAGACTCTCTCTTCTGCCAAGATGGCCAGCCAGACCTCAGGACTTTGACTCCCCACAGATTCCCCCTCTTTTTTTATTAATGCCAGTTGTATGGAGGCCATCATGGCTTGTTGAGAATGTAGGGTGTGGACCTGGGTGCATTACATCCACAATACATAAAAACCAATTATTCCAGTAATCCTAGGAGTCCTAGAGTGAGGAGGTTAGAAGGCAAAAAGAAGCATTGCAGGTTATGTAAGAGGTCAGTGAGGATAGTATCAGTCAGCATTGACATTTGGATGGAGTCAATTGTTTGTATTTGGTCAGTGAGCTGTAAAGACAGGTTCCAATAGGTGCTGGTGTATGGACCCAGAATCCAGTCATGAAGTGAAAGATGCACAGCTAACAGGTTGGCAGGTTTCGGAGTAATGCAAAGCACTGCAAAGTGTAGGGTTGGTCACAGGCTGTAGTAGCAACATGCCATAAGTCTTATAACTTGGTGTCTAGCAGGTCAATCTATTGTTGAAGGTTTAATAAGACCATGTGAGTGTAGGCATTTATCTGTTGTGGCACTCAAAAGGTTTCTGAAATGGAGGTAGAAAGGTTGATGAGGGCAGCGGCAGTTAGGCATTAGTGTGGACTGGGATAGTGAGATGGCTGCAGCGGCTCCTGCGGCGACTGCTGTAAGGAAAGCTAAGATGAGTGCCATTATGGTGGATGCTCTGATGTCTCACTTTTGGCAGACCTGTAAGGAAGGCTTGGACATTTGCAGAGGCTGACCAGGGGCCTGCCAGCTAGAGACATTTATGGGAACCCAGAGTACTGAGGGTGTATGAAGAATAAGCATGTAGGGAAGGGTTCCATTCCAGCAGCTAGTAAGACAACAGGTATTATTTGAGGTGAAATTAAAAACAGGGTTGGTAGAGAGAAGTAACAGGAAAGGGGTAGTGATGCAGGCATGAGAAGTAAAGGAAATGGTAACGTTGGTAATAATGTTGTTACTTGAAGGAGGGATAGAAACTGGAGGGAGGCTGGTTTGGTACAGGGATTGTATGTTTGGCATCTCGCCAAGGCTGCTGCTGCACATCTGTTGGGTATTTCCTAATCCTGTGGAGCTGTTAAGAAGGGGAGGTTATAATACGTGAGGGTACCAATTTTGAAAAACGTGTTTCCAATAGTTATCAATAGGGTCAATTCAAGGCAGTGAAAAGACCCACATAAATAATGTGTAGAGAAGATTTTTCATCTCCATGAAAAGGAAAGAGGGTGGTGGCCTATAAAGTTAGTCACATAATTGGGTGACAGAAATGAAGAGGTATAGAGGGAAGTCAAGTTATCGTTAGCGTAAGGTTTGCAGGAGGGTTGGCAGGGTTGCCAGGGAATTTCATGTAAATCAGCTGGGATCCTTCATGGAAGGTACCTGTAAGGTAAGAGAGAGGGAACAGCATTAAGCAGTTTAGGGTCTTTAAAGCAAGAGAAGGTGTTGAGAGTAGCATTATCTGTAGATTTACGTTTACTCATAGGGAACGAGAGTGTAGCCTGCATGAGCGGTTGGGGCCTTGTAGTGTTTAAAGAGAGGAAGTCTGCTGACACATGTCGAATGAGTGTGAGAAGCATCGATGTTGTTGTCCAAAGCTTTGACTGGGTTAGCCTGAAAAGTCAAGGGGTTAGGAATCTTGGATAGAAGCATCCAGTCCATGAACAGGACCTGTTGTGGAGAGAAGTGAGGATCACAGGGCAAGCCAGCAGTACAATTAGCCAGAGAGAAATGAGGGAAGGTGGGAGCATCAGATGTGACAATCAATAGGCCAAGTGGGTGGTGAACAGCAGCCCAGACAGTGACCTGTTGAGCCGCTGCAGAATTTAAGGTGAGAAGTGCACACATCATGATGAAGAGCTTTGAGGGTGTCTGGTCTTCATGGGGTAAAGCATGTTGTGCCTGGTCACAGAGGCTTTTGATATCACCCCAGGTGACAGACAGAGGCTTATGAGGGCGGGGATGTCATCATCGGCACATAAGCCCACCTCCTGGGCCTCTCTCATCCTCCTCAATGGTCAGGCATTGCATCTCTCTGGTCAGTACCTGGCAGGACATCACGGGCGGGGATCCACCATTGATGTGGAGCTATTTCTGGAAAGACATTAGTGAATCCTCTACCTTGTGTTAGTAACAGAGAGGGGAGTTGTCATTGTTGTGTTATGGGGTCCTTCCAACAAACAAGGGGAAGAGGGATAGGAGGAGCCAGGAGAGGTCCCCAATGTTTCTGAATAGGGGAAAGGCTCTTGTCCTTGAAAGTTAGATTTATCATTATAAGGGCCTTTGTAATTAGTTCATGTGGTGTGCCTCGGGGGTACAGTTCCCCCTCCTTTTTTAATAGAGTTTTTAAGGTTTGATGGGCTCTTTCCATGATAGCTTGTCCCTGAGGTTTATAAGGAATACCATGGTGTAAGGTGATACTATATTTAGTGCATGTTAGTTTAAAGGTCTCTCTGGTATAGCATGGCCCATTATCTGTTTTTAAATCCCAGGGTACTCCTAGCATGATCACCTTTTCTTATGCCCTTGTGGCATGTTTAGCAGTTTCTCCAGTCATAACTATTGCCATAGTAGCCCCGGAGAAGGTGTCTTTGATTACATGAATATATTTTAATTTGTCAAATGGGCTGTAATGAATAACATCCATTTGCCAGTGTGCATTTGGGCAGAGGCCTCGGGGGTTGACTCCCTGAGATTGTAAGGGTCCCAGTGGTAAGAAAGGTGCGCAAGTTGCAAAGCTTTGTACTAGGTGTTTGCAGGTGGGTTTGGGAACTTTCGGGAGGAGCTGATGTATAGCCTTTGTGGATAAATGAAATCTGGAGTGAAGTGTTTCAGCTTGAGTAAGGGGGTCAGTTAGGGTCATTTGTATAGCTTGTATGGGAGACTAAGTTGTGAGTAGCCTAATTTCCTTGGGCTAATGGGCCTGGGAGCCTGCTATGGGAGTGAATGTTTTGGATATACCAAGGGTGCTTGTGATGTTGGAGAGTATCTTGTAGGATTTTTAGTGCATTGTCAAGCAAAGTGCTTTTTGTTTTTAAGATAGCATGAGGGATAACGTGACAAGTTTGGAAAACATAATGGCTATCAGAGAATATATTGATGTAACTGTTTGGGAAGTGCTGTAATACTTGGATGACTACTAAGAACTCTGCCAGTTGGACTGAATAAGAATGTTTGGTGACCCATATCTGGGGATTATTATAGTCACTAGGGTGATGTATGATGCATATATATGCCATCTTGGAGGCATCCATGAAAGCAACCCTGCCATAGGGAATAGGTGTAGAAGATGGGAAGTGAAA
>PVJX010049355.1:0-11106 GCA_004027295.1 Dolichotis patagonum
GTGTGTGTGTGTGTGTGTGTGTGTGCTTTTGCTTTTGTTTTTTGGCGGAGGGGAAAGGGGGCCAGGTAGTGCCACCTCAGTGTATAGACCCAGGCAGTGAGAGGTTGGCTATCTGCACGGATGAGAGGGAGACTTTGCTTGTGCCGGCCCGTGCCCGCCGCTGTCGGTACCCGGGGTACAGTGGCTGAGGCTGAGGCCTGCTCCGTGTTGCCTGTCTCATCCCAGGCAGGGACCTCACCTTGCCCTCCACCCTCTGCGTCCGTGCCCCTTGTCCGACCCGTGAGTGCCGCAGACCACAAGTGACAGAGACACCGTTCTCCCTGCCGCCGGGAGTGTGGTCATCACTGGGGCTCAGACCTGGGTCTAAACTCATTCCTCCTTCGGGCTGCTGGTAGCAGTTGAGGACTCACCGGTCTGTAGAGCCAGAAGAAAGCTTTGGGCCGTGAGACGTCGTGAGTCACGAGGACCACGCTTCAAGCCAGTTGTCACTCATTAGGAGCAGAACCTGGAAGGTGGTGGAGCCTGGCTGGACAAGCCCGCACACCTCTCCGGGGTGAAGTGTACAGGCTCAGATTCGTGTTTACAGCCATCACCTCCTCATTCCACGGTCAAAGCAAACAGGGCTGCCCCAGGGGCTCCCACGTGACCCTGCAGCAGGATAAACAACACGACAAAAAAGCTGTTGTCTTCCTGTTTGGGGAGTAGAGAGCCCATTGTTCAGAAAGATCCCCGAGTCACAAAGTTAAAAATCTCAGGGTGACCACCGACCCTGGCTTTATCTCTGTGGGATCAGGTGGAAGCATTCAGGGGCTCTTAATACGTGTGCATGGACAACTGACCCAAAGGTTGATGCCCTGGTTGGCTGGCCAAACCCCGTCTAGAGTGCCTTCAGCTCCCACCGGACAAAGGCTGCAGGGAGCAAATCAGGCAGCAGAGGGCGTCTCACACTCCCCGGCTGAAGACTTGGTGAGCTCCTGTCACGTCCTGCTCAAGCCACCGCGAAGAGTGGTGGCTTCCTAATACACAGAAGCACATCAGGGACCTCCAGCAAAGCAGCCTAGAGCATGTGCATGGATCCTGAGTTCTTCCTCTCCTTCTAGAAGTAGAAGTAGGGATTGATATAGGTGCATGTAAACATCGATCATAGATACCCCTCCCTCTGGATCGCTCTCTAGAGTCACATTCTATTATTTATCTACGTATAAACTCATGAACACTGCATATGAATATAGACTGGGGCCTCCGTTCATGAACTCAGTTTCCTCCACGATCCTGGTCACAAACTGAATTAGACGAAGATGGAATCCAATTTCCCCCCAAGGTCAACATTGAACCTAACCACTGAATTTGATTCTGTTCTCATCCAACTCAGTTTGCAACCAGAACTGTGGAAACAATCAAGTTAATGACCTACAGTATGAGGTGGGAGAGAGAGAGGAGGGGAGAGAGGGAGGGGGAGGGGAGAGGAAAAGAGAGGAGGAAGAAAGAGGGGAAAGGAAAAGAGAGGAGATAAATTTTTTTTAAAAAAGAAGGAATTAGCGCGTGCTATTGTGGTAAACTGGCAAGTTCAAAATTTGCAGGCCGGGCCAGAAATTCCAGGAGGAATTGATATGGTCTTGAGTCTAAAAGGGAATCTAAAGGCAAAATTTTCTTCATGAAGAACCTCGGTATTTGTATATTAGTGCCTTCAACTGATTGGGTGAGGCCCACCCATACTATGGAGGATCATCTGCTCTATTCAAAGTACACTGCTCTGAATTAGCTTCATCTAAAACATGACACCATATAGATGCCACGGCTCAGCTAGGAGGACACATCACATGAGTAACTGCCTCAGTCGCCCACCGGATCCTGTTAAAGTGGTCTCCCTCTTCTCTGTGGTGCTGGTGCTGTCTTTTTTTAAAAATATTTTTTTCATTATGTCTGAAGTGATAAGCAGCTATTTTGAAGGTAACAAGAGGCATTATGATAGCCATTGTTTTTGTTGTTTGTACCAAGGATCGAACTCACAACCTCATACTTGCCAGGCAGGAGCTTATGCCACTGAACTAAATCCCCCGCTGATTTACTGGTGCTGTCTTAATTGTTCCAGCAACTCTGCTGTCACATGACTTTGAAGGGCAGTGGCTGCTGGGATGGTCCAGTAATTCCTGCTGTAAAAGTCCCGCCCTTCCAAATGCGGGAAGCAATCAGCAGGCAGACAGCAAATTCTTGTGGGGATCCTTGAGGCAGTCATACGCAAGTCCATCCTCTCCATGGTGGACATACTGGCTGGTGGGCCATGCTGGTGTGTTGATGGGCCCCTCCCCAGATCAGGGGCTCATGGCTGGGGACCCCATCACTGAAGCCACTCTGCATTCCCTGGGGGGCCCTGCTTCCTGTTTCCCTTTGCTCCACTGCTTGAGTTGCAGGTCGAGAGCCAGCTGGTTTCTGAGATCTGTAGGTAGCTGTGCGAAGCTCCTACGCTGTTGTCTCCTTGTTGGTCTGCGAGGCTGTAATAAAATATCCGAGACTGGATGACTTATAAAAAACAGATATTTGTTTCCCCCAATTCTGGAAGCTGGGAGTTCAAGATGGAGGCACCTGAAGTTCAGGTCTGGTGAGGGCTGCTCTCTTCTCCCAAGATGGGGCTGTGTCCTCACATGGAGAGGGCGGGACAGTGAGCGAGCCTGCCCACTGTGGAAACAAATACCTACCCATGTGGAAGCGACTCTGGAGCTGGGCAGAGGTTGCAAGAGTAAGGAGGAAGAGCATTCTGGGAAAATCCCAGGCTGGCAGGAACAGAGCATCTGAGCTGAAGATGAGAAGGAGAGAATCTCAGTCTCTCCGGCGAGGACCTGGGGTCCTGGCAGACGCTGGGAGAAATCTGGGCCGTGAAGGCCGTTCTCATGAGGGCTCACATGGAAATGAGGAACATCTTTTTGGAAAGTGGGGAGAGGCCTTGTTTCCTGTATAGTGGCCAAGAATGTGGCCGAACTGTGTTTCTGTCTTTGTAGAGGGAGAACTTGAAAGTGACGAGCTAGGATATTTGGTGGAAGGGACAGAAGGAGAAAGGGCCAAACACTGTGGGAGTGTCTTTATCAAGAACCCTAATCCTGTCCACACCAAAGGAGCCTCATGGCCTGGCCTCCTTGTAGGAACCCTTCTCTCCATCTATCACGTTGGCCATTAGAGTTCCGGGCCCTGGATTTTGGAGGGTCACATCCACACCATGGGTCAGCCTCTGAGCACCCGCCCTGAGCCATCCAGAGGTGTGGGCTCCCCCCAGGTCAAGGGGCTGCACATCCTGGTTCCCATGGCTCACCCTGGTTTTTGCTGCATCCTAAGGTCACTGCCATATGTGTGGTGCTCCTTTTGCTGCTCCCCTCAGCCTGTGAAAGGTGTGTGCGATGCAGAGGCCTGAAAGGGTCAGTCCCATGGAACCTAGGCCAACGTGAGCTGATCCAATGGTGTCCACATATTTACTGAGAGACAGGGCTGCCCCCTGCAGGGGAGAGGCACCGGGGCTGATTTGGGGTGCAGGTCCCTGGACGTGTGACAAGAGGGCTTCTCCTTCCTGTTGCCTCAGTGGACTCTGAAGAATCCTTGCCTGGCACCCACTGCTGGCTATGCTTAACATTAGACATTTGGGAAACTAATGCGGGGAAAGTGATGAATAGCTTACACCTAAATTAACTTTCAGTCCTGTGAATCTTCACTGTGTCACTCTATAGAACTCGGCTTGATTTTGGCCTGCCGGGCTTACCTTTTCTGAGTAGGCATATGCTGCTTCTGTAGGGGTACAGCCCCAGGGGACTTTGACAAGAGTAATTTTAGAAAATTTAACTCCTAGCTGGGTGTGGTGGCACACAGCACTCAGGAGACTGAGGCAGCAGGATCACTGCAAGTTCAAGACCAGCGCTTTTGAATTCAAGGCCGACATCTTTTCTTGGCTCAGTGATTTAAAAACAAGCCAAAGCGCCAAAGCCAAACAAAATCTTTTGTCCCGGGTCTTTGGGCTCCAAAATGTCCTCTTAAAAAAACTCTGGGCGAGTCAGGTGCAGCTGCGCCAGGATGCCACCAGGTGGTGCTGTTGAATGGCGAAAGAGAAGTAGAGCCCACCGTGGCTACAGCAAAAACTGGGTGTGCGTGTTCGTGTTCGTGTTCGTGTTCGTGTTCGTGTTCGTGTTCGTGTTCGTGTGTGTGTGTGTTAGTGCCCAGGTCTGCACAGTTTGCCCCTGACCCTGCAGGGATGTCCTGGAAGGTGCAGCCCTGTGACCATGAGGCGCTAGGCTTTCCTTTGTGTCCCTGTCTGCTGTTCTCTTCTTAGTCAAGGGGGCAGGCGGACACGCCCTTTCTGGTGGGCCCCCACTCTTTCCATCTGCAGGATGTGGCTACGGACCTCAGAAACAGCCTCTGGGACCTCCTTGTCCCCAGGGGATGTGTGTGCCTGTGAGGTCCCTGTATTCTGTGACCACCCTTTCCCACCTGGGCTGTGCTTGTCTTTGGGGCCAGGCCATTATTGTGACTCTGACCACCAGCTGGGATGCTCTGGTGAGACAAGGCTGACCATGGGCTCAGTGTGGACGCACTGGGCGGGGTATGTTGAGGATTCTCCCAGCCTCAGCCTCCAGCTGCCCTGAGGGCAAATGTAGTCACGGGTCCTCTCTTGGCTGTTTCTAAGGTCCAAGGCCTGGGAACCACAAACTGGGACACAGAGACCCAGGGCGGGTGGCACGTGGCTGGTTGGGCTTCCCGTCCTGCCCAGGGCAGCAACATAGGTTGAATTCTCAGCTGTTGCACAATATCAGAACAGGAGTTAATGGCAAAATTCCTCCATGTGCCTCCATCTTTGAGCCGGACTCTGTGTCCCCGGCCACCACCTGACTCTTGCTTTATCCATGTGTGCAGTGGCCTGTGGAGCCTAGGATGGCCTGGTAGTGATCAAAGGCCACCCCTGTCTCTCCTGGTGGACTTTTCTCAGGGACCAAACTGTTCACTCACTGGAACAGGAAGGAAGCTGGGAGCAGTCATGACACAAACTCGTGACAGAGGTGATTTTCACGTGGCCTCTGACTACTTATTTTTCACTTCTGGCTGGGTCCTGTCAGCTCAAAAGCCTACAAGCGACACCTCAGAAGTTTATGCGCTGAATTATTTTAAAAATAGCCCTGAGAAGCAGACTTTTAGCCACACGCCACAAGCCCCATCTTGGGCTGCTCTGTTTAGAGAAGTCTCTGTCTCTGTCTCGCTGTCTCTCTCCCCCTCCCTCCCTCACATAAAGGAAGGGTTTCCAAAGAAAGGACAGAGGCTGGAGAGGGAGCGCAGCCTGACAGGTCTGAGCGTCCTGCAGCGGAGGATCCCCGTGGCGTGTTCCGCACATGCACATGTGCGACCTGTTGCTTTCCCTTCGTCCCATGTCTTCCTGGGGGTCCCCCCCGCCCCCCGGTCTCACGCTTGCTCTCAAACTGCTTCTCAGTGTTTCTAAGAATCACAGACTGAAAGCGTCACTGTGACTTCAGGGCTCCTTCGGGATCCCCACAGCAGCACTTGATTCTCCAGGTGGATGCAGCCGCTCACTGCGCCCTTGAGGGCCCAGGGTGGAGCTGTCGGAGAGCGCTAGGAGACGGGACTGAGGTCTGTACCTACACCTTCCTTCTGCCTCCAGGACCAGTCCCAGTCAGGTCCCTGCAATCACACTCTTCCTCATTAGGGGCCACCTCAGAGCCCGCTGCCCTTACTGACGAGGTGCATCCCTTAGGACCAGGTCACACAGATACTGAAGTCCCAGAGCCACGCGGGGTCCCATGCACAGTGTTTGTTCTCCCATTGCAGCACAGGAGACATCAGGAGCTATGGTTTGCTTTACAGCACTGGGGATGGGACCTAGAGCCTCACATATGCTGGGTACAAGTGCTGTCCCCCTGACTTACAGCCCCAGTCTGGGAGCTTTAATTTTTTTTTTTTTTTAATGAAGAAGGCAGGTCCTGCTCACTCACCTCTTCCTAGAATGTTCTGAAGCTTTCATGTGGGATCCAACCCTGCTTGGTATCCACCGTACATTTGACCTTGAGGTTAGAACGGAGGACCAGGGAAGGCCCTGCTGGAAGCCAGTGCACCTTGGCCTCAGGTAAGGCCCACCACCTTGAGGGTCTCCTGGTAAGTGAGATCCTCACTTAGGGTACCTCTGACTTCACATAGTCCTTGCTCATGTGGCAGAGGACGAGAGGACCTGTCTCTGCCCTGAAGTGAGGAGGAACAGGGTCAGGCCCCAAAATGGCATACTCTCGAGTCCGCCTGGTTTGTTCTTCTCCCTTTTATTCCTAATTTTTTTTGAGACTGTGTCTTGCCGTATATTACAGACTGACCTTGAGCTCACTATGTAGCCCAGGATAGCCTTGAACTTGTAGCAATCCTGCCTCAGCCTCCTGAGTGCTGGGATTACAGACATGCCCACCTAGCTGTCTCCCCCTTTGAGGTTACCTGGTATGTACAGCAGCCTCTGTCCAGCCCTCTAGGCGTGCTGTCCTCTGTGTGCCAGGCCAGGGATCCCCAAGGGGTGCTATGGGCTCTGGAGAGGCAGTGAGAGGGGCGGATCTCCCAAGGATAGCGCCGTCCGGGAGACCTAAGTCAGTTCGCGTTCTGCCTGCGGCTGCAGGCTGGCTGCCAGGGTCTCGGTTCCTGTGCAGCTGCAGATGCGGGACACTGTGCTCCGGGGGGACCGGCTTGACAGGAGCCGCTGTCACAGTCTGGTCCAACTGCACTCGTGCTCTGAGCCCAAGCTCGCACTCCCCCGTGCTGCTGGGACTGGAGATATCCTATCTGGATGGGAACGCTGACTTTGCTGCGCGATTTCTCACTATTCCCTGATCACCAGCTGCCGGGATCCGTGATCCTTTTCACATGTTGTTTTAACCAACATGGAGGGCCTGCTGGTCACTGTGGTCTGCTTTCCAGTGGCTGAGGGACAAATGTAGGATGCAGGACCGATGGGATATCTATGCTGGGCCAGCCCTAGGGTGAGTCTGCATTGTCATTCCGCCATTTCTCTGCTTTCTATGCAGCCTGGTTCTCATAGTAGATGGCCTCGGAGCCCTCTGTCCCCATGAGTCCAACATCAGTTGCCCTTGAGTGACGTAAGCACCATCATATTGATAAAAGGCCATCGCTCTCTGAGGAAGCCAGGGCACCACTCACACCCTGGGAGCCAGGACACCTAGCCCCTCTGCACTCTAGACATTGAGAAGAGCTGGTCACCAAGAGGCCAGCTGGTCACTGGGAAAGATCTACTCCATTCCACAAAGCTGTATGTGCTGGGGCTTCTCCAGAAACAACAGTGCCGACAGGAAAGATGGTTGCTGGAAAACCAAATAAAGCCCAACAAGTGCTCGATAAAATGCAACCTCCATTTCTAACAAAACCCGAGGGCCACCAAAGTCAGAAACTGCTGAAACACGAAAAACAGAACTCTCGCAAAGCTGGTAGCAAACTCAAGATTCTAAAATACAAAGCCCAAACCACTGCCATTAAAATGGGGACTAGCTCAGGAGTTTCACTGTCACCACCATGTTTATTTTGGGCCCGAGCCATGCACGGATGAGGACGTGCTGTGAGCCATGGGAGAAGAACACAGCTGCCAGGACAGGACAGGCGGGCGGAAAGGGCATGCACTGTTAAATGTTCAGTCTGCTACTGAAGGATTACTTAAACTATTTGCTCTCTCTGACCCCTTGGGTTGCCTGATTTTTCCAGATATGGAAGGTTTCCTGGGATGTTGGGTTTTCGGTGACACACACACACACACACACACACGCAACGACAATTAAAAAAAAAAAAACTTCAGGGCATCTGCACGTGTGGTTGCCACCAGCCACGATCACGATGCCACCTGCTGCTCGCCCGCATGTGTGGCACCTGGTTGGCTGTGTCCTTCACATTTGCAGGACACTGCTGGCTCCTTCGCTCTCCTGTGCTCCGTGAACTCCACCAGCACATTATGTGCTCACATTTCTGCTTGTCTTTCTGTCTTCATTTTAAAAATTTGAAATGTGAATATCTTTTGGCTCTTGCAGCCTGTTTCAGAACGGTAACATGTCAGCACAAAGGTATTCATAAACAAGGAGATCCACAGCTGCGCTCTGTGTCATGGGAACAGCAGAACAACACCAAACAAATGATGTGGAAATGCAGCCATCTTCCACCAGGAACTTGGAAGGGTGAGGCCGCTAAGGGATAGTATGAGGAAAGAACGGGGGGTGTCTGTGAATACTGACCTTAAAATATTTCCATTTTTTAAGCAAAAAAGAAATACATGCACGTGTCTGATTTAGCACAGAAAGTCAAGCGAAAATTCAGTGCACTAACATTGCGGGACAAGGGACAGAAAGACAAGGGGTTTGGGGGGTTCTCCCTTATTTATCACAGTGCGGTCTGCCAGCTAACCACCATCAGCTTCTCTTCGTGTAATTAAAGCCATTAATCAATCAAAGGAAATCAAACTAATCAGAATGCAGAGAAACATGTACATGGTGGGTCCACTGTTAAAAAAATTGATAAATTAGAAGCAAGTTTTCTAACATCATAAATTTTTTAAACGGAAAGAGAAAGAAGCTAAAGGTAACATAAATTAAGTAAGTAGGAAAGAAAGGAAAGCAGAAAATCTGACAAAGCTAAGAGTTGGCATCTGCTGTCGGACATAAAGGAAAAGCTCCCTTGTCTTCCAGGACACTGTGACTTTGCCACCCACTGGGAATCTGTTTACAGGGGGAGTGGCAGCTTCCACAGGGCAAATACGCAAACCACCAACCATGCTTGATGTTACCAAGGACACAGGTGACCGAAAGGGGGACCGATCAGAAGTGGATTTAAACAAGAGATTTAGATCCACAGGCAATAAACTACAAAATGTAATTAACCAACTTTGCTTAATAACAAAACACGTGAAAGGACGCAGAGACCCAACCCGAGTCCCCTGGGAGACAGAGCTCAGGAGTCCTTTGCCTCCACCCATGCGCGTTCCCACCAGCTGGGTGCTCAACTTTGCAGAAGCCTGGGCCTCGCTGAGCACACGGGCAGCCCGAGAGTCTTGGGGCGAGGAGGGGAGAGGGAAGGTAAACTTTTCTAAATGCACTATCAAGGCTCTGTGAGGAAGCATTGTCAGAGGAAGGAAGTCAAGGAAGTGACTGGCCCAGTGACATGGACAGACTTCAGCCAGGTCACAGATGCAGGGGAGGGCGGAGCACAACCATGATTTCAACACCAATGAGTTTGAGGTGAAAATGCTGAGACCTGCTGGTGGTAGATGCAGGAGAAGAAAAAGTGAATCCTGAGTGTGACTCATGTCCCTCATGGAGGACAGTGGCTCGGCCTCCCGCACAGGGAAAGCCAGGATAGACTCTGTCATTGCCTTTCACATGGGCAAAGACACAGGTACAGTGACAGTCCAGGTGGCCAACCTGGGGCTGATGGCCAATGTGTGTATCAGGCAAGGCTGTGCTCTAAAGGTCACATGTGGGATTTCCTGCACACAGATGTCATATAAATATAGGGAATAAAAGAGCAGAGAAAAGGGGAAACCCAGACAAGCAGAAATAGAGCTAGAAGGAAAGAGAAGCCCAGGAGGTCTTTGGGAGGATCCACCTTTAGGAAGGCAAAATTGTGGAGGAATGGACACTAGAGGGCGCAAGAGGGCTGAAGATAGAACAAGGGAGAAGCGAGCCCATCCAGAGGAGGCAGGGAGGCCGCATGGACCCTGTGGGCAGACAGAATTGTGTCCTCTGAAGGCTGGGTAGACCCTGACTGCTGAGCCCCCAAGACACTGCACTTTGCTATGAGCCAACAGTCAATCATCTGTTGTTTTTACGAGTTCCCTCTAGTGCGTACCCAGGCTGCTGGCAGACCCCAGGCAGCTGTAGTTTCTCTAAAAGCTTCAGTCAGAAGAGACATCACCTCCTGGGCAGCCAGAGTCTAAAACTCCCTGGTCACAGGCAAGCGACCCTGGGACCACAGCAGGGCCTGCAGCATAGCCCTCTTGCTTTCCTTCTCTCTGCCCCCAAGTTCCCAGCATGAGATGGGGAACACAATCACAGTGGACAGAGATAACATTGTGACTACAGGCACTTCCTGAGAGATCGGCAACATTGTAATCCACCCCGTTCAGCAGCAATAAACCCTAGAACAGCAGGCAGCACTCAGAGTAGCAAGCAGTAAAACTGCTTAGAGACAATGGAGCAGTAAGCAAACATTACAGAGGCCACAAAAGTCTCGGTTCATTACCCCAGGAAACAGGAAAACAGGAAGTTGCAACAGTTGCATGGTAGTCAGCTACTTAGGGACCTGTGTAAATAGCTACAAGAACAGCACCTCAAAGTCAAGGAGAGTAGGCTTTGTGGCCTGTCACCCACAGGGAAGCACATGGTGCTGGGACCCAAGGCTGGTGGCCACTTGTAGCACCAACCCAGGCCATGAGGCCAGCACAGAAACAGGTCACTGAGAGGCTGCTGTGGCTCCACTGTCAACAAGCAGATCCCAGGCCCTGGGCACAAGTTTAGTAGGAAACAGCTCCCCTGCAGCTGCTGGGGTGGGCACTGGGCTGGGGTCTCCAGGCTCCGGCTCAGCTCTCCTCCATGGCTGCCAGGGCCCTCAGAGCTGACAGGTGGGGGCTCCAACCCAAATGTGCTGCTTACTCCCACGCCATCCAGGATCAAACCCATCTCAAGATGCCAGGTGGGCGTCTTGCAAGGTTTAACCCTTCGCCTGGAGAATGGCGCTCGTCACTTGCATCCAATGTCCTTGGTTTTGCCAACAGCCATTGGTGTGAGGCCGCTCACCTGGCTCAGCTGAGGCCTCTCAGCCATGGGTGTGAGCAGGGAAGAAAGAGCCCATGGGCAAATTCATGCTCCGTGATGGTGAAGTGTCTCCCCCAGCCAGAAGACAGGGCCAGAGGGAGCTTGGTTAAGCCACTGGAGGGAAGATGGTGAAGTCTCCCCACTCACTTCACACACCAAGGTGCTGTTTGTGTTCTCACCTGGGCACTGATCCCTTGGAGGGGAAGAAAACCAAAGGAAGGGATTTTACAACAGGAAAGTGAGGCCTCCCCAGAGAAATTCAAATTCCAATGGTGGGAGT